>OVAX01003030.1:0-23414 GCA_900406405.1 Lepidium africanum
GCTATGTAGTCTTCCAAGGAGGGCCATGTGACTCTTTGACCCATCATAATCACTTGTTAGAAACTAACCAAGATGTAGAAGATTAGTTGGTTCCATTCGAACCAACTAAACTTAATTCCTTCTAGTTTTTTCTTCCACAATTATCTCTTGCTTGTGACCAAAGATATTGTTCAACATATATCACTACAATAGAAAAGACGATTCCATACGGCAACATACACAAAAAATAGTCTGGAATATGTTTTCTTGATGACGGGCTAAATTCTTTCAATATGTATTGTACTCCATGAAATAAGGTCTCAATCATTTGAGACAATTTTGGATGTAAATTTTCGGATAAGGGAAACACTGCTAAATTCGACATAATTTTTTTTGTTCAAATTGCCTTCACGTTTCACCTGTGATTCACTTTCCCCAAATTCTTCAGTTTTCACCTTATAACCTGATCGGGAATCAGTGTCAATTTTTCATCTCGACAATTTACCTACACAATTTTTGAAGTTATATATAATTTGAAATTTATTTCGAATCTAATATGAAATTGATAAATTTAAATTATAGAGAAATTATTATAGAAATTTCAAATATATATTGATAAAAGTTATAAATACGTATAGTTTAAAATTTGAATATATATATATATATATACATATACAATTCCAATCAATAAGTATATATTTATTAAAATGCAATAATACCACAACCTAACATATATTTAAGTTCAATCCATACTCGTATATATTCCCACTAACCTAATTCTATAGACTATATATATATATATATATATATTTGATATTTCTATAATAATCTCTTTGATTTGTATCTTTTATAATAATAAAATTTTTTTTTTACCTTTTGACAAGATTTAATAAGATTCTTTAATTAATTATTGTTATTATTCCTAGCTACATGATATTATTATTATTTAGTTTAAATATATAATCATTAAATATAATATAAATCTACTAGCTAAACATAAATGATTTCTTAGTAAAGTATATAATGAAATAAATTGTGGATTGAGTTACATAGGAAGGTTTAATAAAAGATTATTATTATTAACTTTAAACATAACATTTTATATTCAACTAGATCTAAATAAATATAAAAGTTTATAATAATTAGACTGTCCATAGAATGTGAATTAAATTATTAAACGTCTGAATTAGAAATTCATATAACAAATTTTAGATTTATCGTCTAGGTTATCTTAAAAATCGTACGTCAAGTCAATACAATAAATAACAACTTATTAGCTAACACCTTATATTTAGGGTATATCATACAAGAAATGTTCCTAATCAATATCTATTTTAAAATGTTCACCTAATCTTGAAAGAAAAATTATATCAAACAATTTTTATTTAAAACTCATCACATAATTATCATCACAATACCACCTACGATTCTAAGTCTTTTTTTTCCTCGACGATTCTAAGTCTTCTTTTTTCTCTCGATTTTTTATATCCTTAATCATATCTTTCTCTGAAGCTTTTTTTGTTGAAATAGTGCAAAGAAAACTGTAGATCTAAAATTAAGATTCTTAAAATATATTAAAAATAATAAGTTAAAATAATTTTTAATATAAGTTTAAATATACATAACTCATGTTTGCCTAAATAAACACATGTCCACAAATCTAAATGAACATGAATCTAAAAACCTAAATGAATACAAGTTTAAAAACCTAAATAAACAAGAGTATAAAAATTAAATGAATGCGAGTCTAAAAACCTAAATGAATATGGGTTTAAGAACTTAAATGATACGAGTCATAAAAGTTTCTATCTGAAAATTGTAATGCATAAAAATCTAAATTAATAGAGATCAAAAAATATTTCATGTACAAAACCAATCAACATTATAAAATTATTTTTAATAAATTTATATATACAAATCAAACCATGAAAATAATATATCTCATAAGAAGATTATATATAAATAAATATGACTACAAATACATATTGGTTTTTCACAAGTTATATCCCATGTAGAGCATGAGGCATCATCTAATATATATACACAAACAAACATATATATATATATATTATAAAGTAAAAAAAAAGGGAGAGAAGTGTACCTGAATGGCGGAGGGAAGAGCGAGAGGGGAGAGAATGAAGAGGACGTCGCGTGATGGATTATATAGGATTCCGTCATAATTTTTAAAAAATTTGAGAAAATATTTGAAAACTACTTTTATGTTTGCGGTAAAAAAGAGATTATTAGACGGAATTCAGATGAAAACTTCGGTTTGGAGAGGGGGCATATCAATTTTATTAGATTCGGGTTTTAATCTCGTTCAAGTAATTGTTTTATTTGGTTCACTTTTAAGTGAACTGTTTAACTTGTGTTTACCAACGCGTTTGTGGAATCGAATTTCCGAACTTTAATTCTGGATAGACCTTTTATATTTAACTTTAATTTGATGTAAAATTAGAGTTGAAATCGAACTCTGATTGTGGATGGACCTATGTATCTAACTTCCATGACATATGGAGCCTATTTGCTCTTTTCTTCCTTTGTGTTGTTTCATTATGTGCAACGAACGATTAGACAATACATTTGTAAGTTGCTAATTTATAATATATAGTTTAGGTTAACTGTTACAAGTGGCATTTACATAACAAAACATAATATAAACGTTCTCAGACACAGTTATCGAAGCTCTTCTTATTCTAATCCTCTTCGACGCCGGAAACAATGATCTTCACCGATGTCAGGACACTTGTTCAATATTCTCTAGCTTTTTCTCTTTGTTTCAGTCTGTTCGTCCTCTCTTGTTCGGTTCGATTGAAGTTTTTTCCGGTGAAGTCACAAGATGGAGCTCTGTCCTCCGAGGACAAGGATATCTCTGATGTTGTCACCACCACCACGACACTCTTCCTCTGTTGCTTAGCTGCAAGTTGTCGAAAGCCAGAGCCGAGGGACTTCGTTGACCTTCTCATCTCCGTCGGTTTTAAATCGGCGAGAACTACCCCTCCGCCAATCCCTCGCTTGTGGTGAAGAGTGGATTTCCAAGTCTTCTCCTCACCAAGTAACCCAGTCTCCGCCCTGACCACCGCCGAGCTCCCATCGCTCGGTTCTTTGTTTCGTCGAGTTGCTTTCTGCCAGCGAGAGCCCCTATTCTTCAGCCGCCACCAGATACCCAGGAAAAGAATGGAGGAAGATGACTGAAGCCACCGCCCCTAGGGTTCTGAATGCTAGGACGAACTGCTGGTGCCTCTCCTCTCTTGCTGGGCCTTTGTGGACCATATTATCAGTTGGGCCAGGCCTTTGGATCAGATTTACTACAAGGTATTTCAGATTTGTTTCTTTCTTTAACTTATTGTTTTGGGTCTTTGTGACATGGTTTATCTAATGGGTTTTAGAAAGACTAATCTTAAATATATTAATGGGCCATGTATTTGGGTTCTTCAATTGTCACGATTTCAAACTTCATTACTCATGTGTGACTCTTATATTGCAACTCTTGAGGACAAAGTTGCTAATTTGGGTTTGAGGCAGTATTTGTTTAGAAATTATTCAGGTGTCAAACCTTTTTTTAGACTAACTCTTCTTAGGATGAAGTTAGTTTTAGTGATGTTCTCATCTTGGAAGACTTATGTTCCTCAAAGCTTCTCTACCAAGGAGAAATGTTATCAAAGCTCAAGACTATTATGTTTAAAGAGCTCCTCAATTGTTCACCTGTCCGCTGAGGCAACAGAACCAGGAAAATCTCCGGTTTGTATCAAGCTCCCGATCATTTCTTCCACCCTCTATCCATTTTACCCAGCCCGTTCAAATTTGGCTCCGCCTGGTGTTTTTTATTTTTATGCTTTTTGCCTTCTTGGCCTTTGTTTCTATTATACTATTGTAATTCAAAATAATTTAATCTAATGAATGGAACAGCTTTAACTGGTTGACAAAAAAAAAAAGACAATACATTTTCAAAAAGGGCCATGTATCAAATGCAAGTATTATTTGATCAGTTAATGAAATAAAAGGTTTAGGGCCAAGAAAAAAGAGTCCAAGTTTGCATGTTTTTTTTTGGCCGAATCCAAGTTTAAATGTTTATAATGCTATATGTAACATCCAAGGTTGGAATAGATCATTATCCCTATTATGTATTGGTATTATACAATGCGTCACTTTGAATATTGTGCATAAAGTTGAGTCGTTAATTTGACATAGCAATACATATTTACTAACTTTTTATTACCAAGCCAGAAAAGTTCCACTAAAATATTGAATTTTCTTCAAATTCCAACCTTCAAAATATGTAAGAAGTCTACAAAACATCTATATATATATATATATATATATAAAAAGTTACATGTACTCTCTTCTCATAATATCACATCATCACCCAATTTTAAATTAAAAATCATAAAAAAAAAATTTATATAAATAATTCTCATCAAAACACAAATCATTAATACCATGTGAAATCTATAACTACAAATAAAAAATAACTCCAAATATTCATAACAACCTATTAGAGAAAAATATTAGATTACTATATTCTAAGACTACAATCTAATGAACAAAAAAAACATGTCTAATTTAAAACCATATATACGAAATATAGAGTCCAATTCAAAATACAAATCATTGAGACAAAAATAACAAAAAAAATCAATCACTAATATTATATATATAAACTTCAATATTCTATGACTAAACTTCTAAGAAAAAAAAAGATACTATATTACTGAAAATTGGTGAAATACATTGTCGTAACAGAAAAAAATATCGTACCATCCCAAACATGTAATACTCTTACCAATCATTTATTCCAACACTTTTGTCTCCTCGTATACCCATGCAAAAGAATAAATTACCACTTTTAACCCTCCATTACATTTTCTTAACTCCTATTGAAAACACACATAAATTGCCACTCTTAACTCTCCAGTATATTGCCTTAACTCTCCACCTCCACTACATTGCCTTAACTCCCCACTACATGGTCTTAACTCTCACCAAATGTAACCTCACACCCCTCTTTACTTATAAATAGATCATTTGGTAGTTCCAAATTATTATAATCACTCATTACATATTAAATCTCTCAAATTACCAACAAATTTAAAAAGATGGAAACTTCTCATCTCTTTTTCTCGGATTTGAAAATTGGTCGTAATTCTCAAAATGTTATTGCAATACTTTTACGTTTTGGGAAGCTCGTAATGTC
The DNA here is from genome assembly GCA_900406405.1 of Lepidium africanum. Taxonomy (NCBI): domain Eukaryota; kingdom Viridiplantae; phylum Streptophyta; class Magnoliopsida; order Brassicales; family Brassicaceae; genus Lepidium; species Lepidium africanum. The sequence goes on from OVAX01003030.1 coordinate 5,174, forward strand.
AAAAAAGATGGAGAGGTCATGGGGGTTGACATGTTGTAGTGTACAATCATGCAATGATCTATTCATGTTCACTGCCTACATCTATTCAAAGATCTTTTGAAAGAAAGATTACTCTACTCCATTAGTGGGTTTGACATTATACGAAATAATCTCAACTACAAACTGTGTGATTCAAAGATATCACTCTGCTTCACCGACCTCACAACTTTTGTCGAGGTAAGTGAAACAATATGCTCAATCCCCACAGAGATGTTCAAGTTCTGTACCTACGAGGAATTAATTGCTTTAGCAAACACAAACACCGAATCACATGGTATACTTTTCAAATTTAATTAATAATATACCTACTCCATATTAAAATTTTAAGTCATATACTACTACATTTGAGTCATATAATATTAAATTTAAATTCATATGTATTTATATCTATTCGTTTGTGGATATTTTAAATATTATAGCCTACAAGTATTTAACTGTTTTACTAAAAATATTTGATGCTAATGTGGAAAATTATAGTTAGAATCCTATAATACGTATTCCTCCATTTTATTAAGGTCATATAAAATTTTATTTAGGCCATATAAACATTTTCTAACAATTGCAAATAGTTCCATTCTATAAGCTCTAAAAAAGTTAAATCGCCTTCTTATGTAGCTACACTCAAAATTAATAACCTTCCATTTTGTCTTTCATCTTAAATCTCTATCACTAAGGGCTTACCACATAAATTACTTTTTGTAATTGGTCGAATTTCTTTTTATTTCACCTAGTATATGTAAGACTCTGACCTAAAAATGATTTGATTGGTTTAAAGAGAATGACCTGTTCTTAAGTACTCTATATTGGTATATGTTTTTCTTTATTATTCTTAAATTATACATACCCTTCTAATTGCTATTGAAATCATACACAATATCACAACTTCTTAAAATTAATTTAATCTAATAATAATGCACTCCACCAATAAATTTTAAACATACTTAATAATCAAACACAAATAAATTAACCAAAACATGTTCATTACCCTACATATAAACACTTATCTACATATAAAACATTTATGAATATAACAAAACATTTTTATTCATCACTACATTCAATATTACGAAAAAAAATCAAAAGCATATTAATACTTGAGAAAATGATGTATAATTTTTGATATTTGATCCAAAGTTTCAATCATATGATTCAAGTTTCATTCTATTTTACGTATAGTTTAATTCAACTTATTTTACAAAATAAATGTAATTATCTAAGTTAATAAGTTAATTTGCATGATAAAAATCCCGCCCGAAAGGTGGGTCTCAACTAATATTTATAAAATTTTAAACTAATTGTTACCTTCTATTTCGATTTTTTCCTTTTTCTAATTACAAGTTGGATTCATTCAATTTTAACCATTCATTACGAAATCTCTTAAAATCATTTTTGCTAGTCTATTAGAGGCACAATTTTTGGATCCAGAAAAGACACAAAAAGAGATATAATTATTGTTTTTTTCTTATAAGGAGCTAGTTAGCTCAATATCCTTTTCAATAACAAATATCCAATAACTATCCTCATCATAAATTTTATTAAGTGAATGCCATTGGACCAACTGTGAGAAATACCAAAAAAACTTTGGGCCAAAGAGTGTTAATTTGGTGTTGATGACAGCTGGTCGATAGAGCATTAATTGCGGGAAAACGTATTTAATGCGTTGTCCCCTTGGTTGGTACATATTTATTATCTGCTAAATTTAACTGGGAAAATTTAAGATTCTAGATAACACAACTTGTACATGGTAATCTATGAGTTATATGGTACCATCAACAGATTTGGTAATCACAAACATGTACATGGTACCGTTAACAAATATGTTTTATGAGTAACAAATATATTACCCGCTAAATCATATAGTATCCGATAACACATATATTACATGCTAACTTTTATAGACAATACTTAGATGGTACAAAAGCATATACATAGTAATGTTCGACCCATTAACAGATATGTTATCCAAGTAACATATATATTACCCGCTACCATATATTTTAGCAGATAAAACATATGTTATCATGTATATGAATATGCTAACACAAATATTAGCAGATAAAATATATGTTATCCGAGTAACATATATAGTATCCGCTAACTTATAGATTAGTCGTTAATAAATTTAGCATCAATTCCATTAGCGACATCATCACCACCAACAACATCGAGCACTCCACTTTCATAAATGCAGTTTTGCCATCGTATTGTCGCAACTACCAACACCAAACAGATGTTGCCATTCCGATCGAACAACTCAGTGAATCCACCAAAGATCCTTCTTCTTTATCTAATCATACTCTTAATTTTACATAATCTAACAGCTACCTAAGACATAGCAAATCTGCAACAACACGACGAGCATGGGCAAAGACAAAAGTGGGCGGACTCCATTGGTAACAATCAGCTTAGAGTTACTTCGTTACAATTGGAATTGATTGAAAGGGATGAAGGAGGATGTTCTATAAATTACTGGAGATGATATGAACTTTGTCACAAATGGAAGTGAGAAAAAGATAGTGGAGATGAGAAAGAGTGTGAAAGAGAAAAGTGGAGAAAAGAGAATGTGAGAGAGGAGAATGGAGAAAATAGATGAGAGAAGAGATAAGAGGAAAAAAATAGAGAACCTGAGATTGATAAATATGTTCTCAATGTTTGGATGCACAAATAACAAAATGGTGAGAAAGAATAAGAAAAATCATTTGTCAAAAAGAAAAGAGATGATGTAAAGCTAAGAGTCAATAATAATAGGGGCAATTTTGTCTTAAATTGCACAGAAAAACCTAATATAATTAGAGAGGGGAGTTAGCTAATTAAACACAAATATGTGTATATAGAACCAAATTTCTCTTTTATAAATATGTACAATTAGTTCTTCATTTTCTTATATTTATAAAACCTTACCAGTTCTTCGCTTGCAATTATTATCCTACATGAAAAATCTTTTTCAACACTCTGTCATCATTCTAAATATCTACATCATTCTCAGTTTAGGTTTTTATTAACAGCTACATTCTTCTTATATATATTAATCATCCAACATAAATTAATTGTAAGTAATTAATACTTTTCTACAAAACTACTACAATTTTTTATGATAATTAATGCATGAGTCATAATATTTTTTTTGTCAACAAATAACCATTGGATCGACAACGTTCCGATCTATAGTTTAAGTTCTCCACCTAGAATTAGATGAGAATCGAACTAACCACCTGATGCCTAGCTGAATCAGAGCAAATCAACTGAGTCACATGTTTTTTGGCATGTATGAGCAATAGTTAGAAATAAAAAACTATTTTATTTCTTATAAATTTCTATAATAGCAAGTTAAACTATTTATTCAATGTTGTTAACAACAATAATAAAAAGGGGAATAGTTGTTTGATAAAAAAATAAGTGAGATATTTGTATGTGTAATGATTAGGGATAAGAGGAATGGCAGAGGGACAAAACTTGCTGGAGGACAAATGTGCAGAGTTAATAACCAAAATAGAGTGTGTACAAGAAAAATGTGCCTTTTCATGTGCACTCAAGAGACATAGTAAGGGTACTTGCATTAAACGTGAGAAGAATCGTCATCCTGCTTGCAAGTGTTTTTACGCTTGCCCGCACAATTAGTAGTAATCCCTCGAATCATATATAATTATGATAAGGGAATAATACTACCATCTAATTCCTCATCTTTGCATATAATTATGCATCATTGTCCAATAGCGGTCCTGAGCTAAAGCACATAAAACAGACACTTTAGGTGTCAAAATTTATAAACATTTTATAGAGGCATCATGTTTAAAATTTTGCTATAGAGTAGTGGTAATATACTACTATTTTAGCTTGAGAGAATTGATTGGAATCCCTCAAAATGTGTTTTAATTTATACACTTTTTATTTTTGCTTTAGGTGTAAAAAAAGTTAGGGTTGGCCTTGCATTATCTCTTGTTTGTTTTTCTCTTTACGATTTTGTATAACATAAAACTTGTCGTGATTTTCCTAACACGTATAAATTGGAGAAAAAAACATAGTTCTTCTTAATTATTATACTAGACAAACCTTTGAAACCTTTCCTGAGAGTGGTCTCATCTAAATTTCTACCAATGAACACAAGTTTGTTTATTCGATTATCTTCGGGACCCCATGATTTTCCCTGGCATCCATCTAACGTCGAATGGACTCCCTACGGCGATGGATTCCCAAATTTCCATTATCAGGTCACAAATTTGTATGAACTTGTATATTCTTAGATTAATGGTTAACCCATGTGTAAGTAATGGTTTGAACAAGTAAGTATTTGAGAGACCTGAAAAATATAACGTTCATCAAAGCTCTCGATTGAGAGCACTCCTTTCATTCTGTATAAATCATCGCCTTTTTCTTCCATCAATCTTTCTAACCAGTCGTCAACCTACAAGTTCATTTAAACAGTGTTGAATACAATAAACTGCTGGATTCAGTGCAAATTACTAAATTGGGTTTAGAAAGACTAGAGCTGGACAATTTTTGTTTAGCTGTTAGATAAATTAGTGGCATAGTAGGGTCGAGGGAGATGCATGATGAAATCAAGAAGTAGTTAAAGTAAAGATGGAGAGAAGTAGCTTTATACCTCATCAAGATCAAGTTTTCCTTCAGAAACAATGCTAACACTTGTGACATCAGAGTCGTGAACATGATCATGTTGATGGTCTTTGAGCTTCCCTGTATTATTATCATTAGTTTATCACCCATATATTCTGTAGTATCCAAATTTTAAACCGAAGATGTTCAACTTCTGAATTAGATAGATTGAGAAGCCCTTTTCTGTTTGAAGATAGATACCATAAGTACATTGATGGTGATGATGATCATGATACTTAGAACAACACAAGGCATCTGCATCGACTTCTGAATCAATTCTAAAAAATATGTGTGTTTCAGCTTACCAAAAGAGAGCACGAGAATATAAACGTGGAAAAAAAGATAGCAAAGGCTACCTTTCAAGATCATAACCTCCAACCCCTAATACAAAATCCATATCAACCGAATTTGGTGGGTTTGATCGGTGCTCTACAGTTAATTTGCTATTAATTAAAGGCAGAAGAGTCAATTGCAAATATATCTTCATTCAATTGGAGAAAGTAAGCTCATGACCTAAGAAGTCTCTTACCTTGATTCTTTTAGTTAAGTGCTCCAACTCAGGCTCTGTTGCCAAAACAATCTGCGACAAAAATATGGCAAAGTATTTACCAATCTATTTTTCCTGCAAGATGATCCTCAGAAGCATGGATATCATATTATTGCAAGAACACATTCTCTTAAAATGTATCAACTATCAAGTGACTACTCAAAATGGATTATGATAGAGAAATACATCACAAACTAAAATCTTAAAGGTATACGACGACAAACCTTATTCAAAATGATTCGATCTGCATAAGCAATTTGTTCAACAGCTTCATTCACAACGAATCACGGTTTCACTTCATTCAAACGCCACATCGTGTGTTTGGAGTCAACAAGTGTAACAACGCCATCTAACTTTATATATCTCGGTAGCAATTCATCACTAGAGAATGTCTCAATGACGGGACCAGGTTTTGCAAGCCCTAATAAGCATGGCAAAAGAAGACACAAAGAAAAACAAATAAACAAAGCTAGCTTGTGGGACTGGCTTAACTCAAAAAGGACATGAGATACAATTGTGTCTATTATGTAAAAATCACAGATAAATTAAGTTTAGAAATATACATGTAGTTTCGATAACGATATGATCAAATTTGTCTCTTTTCTTGTGAACCAACTCAAGACGCATTTTGACTAAATATCCACGAACAGTACAACATAAGCAGCCATTATTAACCATGACGATGTCATCAGAGGAAGAATAATGGCTGGCAACGAGTGATTCATCGATACCAACCTCCCCGAACTGTTATATACACCAAAATCTGAATGTTAATCACTTCAACTGCAATATAAGCACTAAATACTGAAATGACGGAAAGAAATTGTATTTTATTTTACACCTCGTTTTCAATAACCGCTATTCACTTCCCATGGTTTGAAGTCAAAATATGATTCAAGAGAGTTGTCTGCAGATACATAGGAACTCAAATATCAGAAATCAAAAAGGTTTTATTAACAAAACTTTGGGGATCTTACAAACACGAATCCAATCCTTTACCTTTCCAGAACCGAGAAATCCGGTGATAACAGTAGCGGGAATTCAAGTATCTTGGTTAGGAGAAGGTGTGACATCATTTTGCTCAATCCCTGAGCTCGGCACAGGGGAATATGATTTGAACAAACGCTTCGAAAATGGATACGATTCCCGGGAAATGAAGCTATCAAGGAAACAAAAGACCCGAGGGTAGAACAGAGGCTGAAGCAAAGAGACTGTTTCAAGTCGTGAAATGAGGAATCTGGTAGCCATTGACAATGCTAAATCCCTAAAACCCTTATGACAGAGAGAGAGAGAGCTTTTCAAAAAGATTTATTCATTTAAAGGGGGTTTAAAGACCAGGACCCAGACCCCGATCCGAACCATAACCCGGACCTTGATCCGACATGGACTCGGACCCAAACTCAATAATAAATATAAAATATCGATTTTTTTAAGTAAAAACTGTATCAGATAATTGGAGAAACTAATTATGAGAGCTGTGTAGTATCTCATATGACGCCACAATTTTAAGCATAAAGCAATTTTTGAAGAACTAAATTTAATTATTTGTGAAGTCAGACGTCGTCGTTTAAATGAAGCCTCACGGAAAGGAAATGATTGAAGCAAAGGCACATGAGAGGAATGTGATTCATGCTCATCTCTTTTTGATTACTGATGCAAGTATATAAAAATTGTATAGTGGTCTATTCACATACGACCTATATGCCAGGGCTCATGGATTGTACGGCAAGCGTTGAAAGCACTCCATGTCTTCTTGGTAAAGCAGTTGACTGCAACTACATTTGTGGCCTGACATACTTAGAAGTGAGCGGACCCATCGATTCTAGTTTATGAATGCTTTGCAAACTATACATAACCCAAAAATACTTTTGTTCTGTTGATGCAGATTGATGTAGATATTGGTTGATCTACTGTTGCAAATGGAGTTCTGGGCCTCGTCATTGGCGTTATCACGTCTCTAGTTGTGGAAATGGCTTTCCTTGTACAGGTAATTCATCGATAAACTGACTGATCCAATGACATATTGATTTGTCGATCTAGGTAGCTAAGGTTTGAACCACGTTGTGTTTTGCAGGGAAATACACTGGAAGAATTATTTAAAAGACTAATCGGGGGAAAACGCCTTATTTCTTAACGAACTTTAAATGCAATGCCGATTTCTAAATAAACTCTTTTACACGTCTTAAATCATAGTTCATTGCCTAAAAAATTAAAAAACCTACATGAACAATCTGATTATGGCCAATTTCTAATTTGACTGTTAAGTCCGTTAGTCAACTGTTAAAATCGTGTGATTAGGCTTATTTTGACGCCAACTGTGCAGTGATGTAGCTTAATCTCGTCTGAGGTGGCAAGGGAAGCGTCGTTTATTGTGTTTTGGTGTCTGCAAAAAAAAAAGAAAAAATTTCAAGAATGACAATGTTTATTGCGTTTTGGGTTCAGAAAGAAAAACAAAAGATTAATAGAAGGACATCGTTTTTCCTTGTGTCTTCTAAGACAAAATCAGGAAGTCCTGAGAATTTGGGATTTATCAAGGGTTTGAGAGAGTTTGTTCTATTTTGGCGTGAATTGAAACGAACTTCACTAAAACCTTCAAAATCCAAATAGTTGATTGTAGTCGAGATAGAGTGTGGAAGAAAGTGAAGCCGAAACTTAGGTGTAGAGGAGAAATTCGATAGAGTTTCGAAACTAATGAGGTATGTTTCAAACAGATTTTATGTAAAATCGGTTTGGTTATGTGTATTAATAAGTGTCGAGTGTATTGATAGGTTTGTTAATGGTGATGTGTAAATTGAATTCGAAAACAAGAATCAAAATAAGGGGGTTTATTGGAGGGTGGATTTTAATGGATTTTGATGGATTTAGAAATCCTTACGAAATCATGTGTTATTCAATCAATGATTTCAAAATTCATATTCAAATCATTTGTTATTTAAACATTGATTTTGACATTTATATTCAAATCATGAGCTACTTAAGCATGATTTAATTTTAAAATCTAGTTTATTGATTTTCAAATTCACTTTTATTTGATTTTAAAATCTAAGAATTCTACATGGTTTTCGAAATCCTCATGGATTTCTAAATCCATTAAAATCCACCCTCCAATAAACCCCCTAAATAGCGATTATGTTGAAATTACTAGTGATATCGTGTATTGTTTTTTGTTTTTCTTTACAGTGCAGTGATTGATTTGAAGTTCAACATTAGTTATGGTGGGTATTAGTTGAAGTATAGAGATGGAAATTTGGCATATATTGGTGGTGAGCTGACTATTGTTGAATGTGCAGCAGAGGATATTTTAGTTCTTCTAGAATGTGCAGCTGAGGAGCACGTGGTGTTGGCGTTGTCGTCGGTGTTCATTAGTGGAAGCACTTAAGGTTGCTGGCGTTCCAGCTGGGTGGGATAGTATATTTGATGTTTCCTTAGTTGCCTTGAGGCATAGATGATATATCAATATTTTACCCCATTTTAGGTGCATAATTCGTCTATATTTCCATGCATTCTCTGCATTTTAGAGTCCCTTTAGGTTCATACTGCATACATATTGCATCTGGAGTCTCTCAGGTTCCTATGAGTTAAATTGGGAGCATTTGGAGTGATTTTGGGACAAAAGACAGCAACGATCATGCTAAGATGAAGCATTTGGGCAGAAGCGTTTTAAGCTGAAGATATATGACGCCTCGCCATGCTGGAGGTGAGTGGTAACCTAGAAACGGCTTAGAACCACAACTCGCCGGTGTGCCTTGCCGAACACTGGCGAGTGACGACCAAACAGAAGAAAAAGCCTCAACTCGCCATGATGCCTCGCCACGTAGCTGGCGAGTCGGGCCACCGACCTTGATGTTTTTTTGACTTTTTCTCTGCGTTGACTCTATTAGGGTTTTTGTTATGGGCGATAAATACCTTTTTTGGCCCACACCCTACCTACATTTTTATTTTCTCTAGAGTAAAAACTGAAACTTGTTTTCTCTCTTTTCTGGTAATGAATGTTTGATTTATTTATGATAGATTGAGATTCAGTATTTGCTTCTTTAATTTAGTTTGTTCTTATTTCCATCTTCTTAATCATGTTCTTGCATATGAATATTGAGTAGATTCATTAGGGTGATTGAGGACATGGGCTAGATCTTTGTAGATCTAGGGATTTTATCACTTGTCCAAGTTCTTTCATGTTTAGATCTCTCTAATCTAGGTGTGCTTCATGCTTATTTCATTATGGCCATTTGAAATCTAATCTTATGCATTCTTGCACACAAGGTGTTTGTGAAAATGCTTGATAGAACTTAGGATTAGGATTTTCATTTCTAGCCTAAAGAATTAGTTTTCTAGAGTGTTCATTGGCTAAAATAGATTGTTTCTTCATGCCTTCTTTGTTGTGGATCACCATGAGAGTGGGTTAGGTTACAGCTCAAGGAGAGGATTAGTACTCATGAGAATGATTTTGATTGCTTTATATCTATTGCCTAGAAATCTCCCAATTAGGTTGTTGGATGAGTGATTAGTCCCCATGTGTGCTTAGATTGATGAACCCTGCTCCTCATGAACCCATCTTCATCAGTGCTTGCTGTTTCTCTGCCTTGTTTCTTGCTTTGTTTTATGTTTAAATCTCTGTTTTGTATTGCTCTGTTTTTAAGTTGTTGCTCTGTTTTGCCTTGAGTCAATTCTGGAAATTAGATTAGCTTGGATTAGATTAGCTTCTCATACTCTTAGTGCTAGCAACAAACTTTTGGTTCGATACCTCAAGTATTATGAGGATTTGATAACATAGAGGGAAAAAAACCTGTTATCAATAGACAATAACGCGTATATTCTGCATCAGGATGCACCAAGACCAATCCGTGATGCATCTGTGTATACCACATACGATTAGTCTGGTTCAGGCAAAGCTAAGACTAGAGTACTCGTGAGCATCTCCTTCAATTTCTTGAAACTTTTTTCGCATTCGGCAGTCCATGTATACGTAATGTCCTTCGCAGTAAGTCGAGTCAGCGGCTGAGCCATGCTTGCAAAGCCTTTAAAAAACCGGCGGTATTACCCAACTAGCCCAAGGAAGCTTCACATCTTTGAGGCAGTCATACGTCTTGGCCAATTCGCAATGACCTTAATCATCTCTAGATCAACGGACACTCCCTTGTCCGAAACCACATGACCCAAAAACCCAACTTCCCTTTTCAAGAAGCTACATTTGCTTAACTTGGCGAATAACTATGCTTCCTCAGCTTACTTAGGACCGTTCTCAAGTGGACATGGTGCTCTCTTGGATGCTTAGAGTACACCAAAATGACATCTATAAAGATGATCACAAATTCATCTAAGAATTCTCTAAACACTCCATTCATAAGTTTCATAAAGGCTAATGGTGCATTCGTCAGCCCAAAAGGCATTACCACAAACTCATAATGCCCATACTTTGTCTGAAAGGCTGTATTTCCTATATCTGGTTCATCAATCAGGATCTGATGGTAACCCAAAGCCAAATCGATCTTGGAGAACCAAGTTGCACCTCTGAGTTGGTCCAGTAACTCATAAATCTGTGGAAGAGGGTACTTTTTCTTGACTGTGACTTGATTCAGCCCACGGTAATCAATACAAAGTCTGAAACTCCCATTATTATTTTTCATGAATAGTACTGGCGCGCCCAACAGTGAACTACTCGGTCGTAAAAATCCTTTATCCAATAACTCACTTACTTGCTTATTTAACTCAATCTCAGCGGGAGCCATATGGTAAGGGGCCTTAGATATTGGAGTTGTTTCCGGTTCTAACTCGATCAAAAATGGATCAGAACGAGCTGGAGATAAACCGGTCAATGGCTAGAACACATCATCGAACTCATTCACCACCGAAATTTCTTTCACTGTTTGGTCTCGTTTCTATGGTAGTGATTGTAGCTAAGTACGCTTCGCAACTCTGCTTGACCATCCATTCTACTTGAATGGCCGAGACTATTAGACTGCCTGAGGTGGGTCGGACTCCCTGATAAACCAATACCTTCCCACCATGCTCAAACTTAACTCGGCCACAGTGACAGTCCAGGTGTGCCTTGTATTTCCCAAGCCAGTCCATTCCAGAATTACATTGTAATCCTTCAAGGGACAAATCATTGGATCTGCTTGTATGTCTACCCCTTTGATCAACACTGAGACGTTTTGGACTAGTCCCAAGGCTTCCATGAGCTGCCTACCCGCGGTACGGATTAGAACATTGTGACTCTCAGATTCTTTCTCAAACCTATCATGCTTTACCATTCTCGGGTGCACAAAACAGTGTGATGCCCCGGAGTCAAACATTACATGGGTTAAAAATCCGCCCATAATAATGGTCCCTAGACATCCACCTAGAATGCTAAGATCCAAATGCATGCAACATGCAGTTCTATAAAGAATTTTACTTAGATGATCGATATGACACACTAATGATCGGTTGGGAAGTACTTGGCTCTGATGACTCTGAAGCCATCATATATACCCTTGGTGTCACCGCCTGCCTCTTCAGTGGTGGCAACAGTCCATCAATTGTCCATTTCCCTCTAGACTGCATCATGTTCAGACATTTTTATTTGAATTTTCCATTTTCACCGCAATGGAAACACTTTCTAGTACCGAATCCATTGCCTTTACCCTTTGTGTCCGTTAACGGACATTCCCGAGCCTTGTGCTTAAGACTTTCGCACCGAAAACATTCCCCAGACGCAACCCTACATGCGCCCGCATGATTTTTCCGCACGCTGCATAAGCGGGGCGAGTTCCCTTACCCGTGGAATTCTTATTCCACCTTTTGTTTCCTTGCCCAGATCCCCCTCCAGTCCAGACTTGTGTACCCGTTGTAACATTTTTCCTTTCCTTATATGTATTACTTTCCCCTTCAAATTCACCTTTCAATTGAGCCGCCTTTTCCACAAGCTTAGACACACAAGAGTAATTCCGAATTAAGCAGATTTTGTGAAGCTCAATCCACAATCCACGAATGAAATAACGGACATACGCACTTTCTCTTCCATTTCATGTCCCGAATACTTCTTGAGATTGTTAAACTCACTCTCATATTCCATTACCGTCATAGAGCCTTGGTTTACTTTCATAAAGGCCCCTTCAAGCCTGTCCAATGCCTCTGGGGGAAATTACTTCAACCGAAACTCATTGCAGAAGGTTTCCCAACTACAAATCGAGTTCGCCTTTCGCCCAGATATACTAAGCCACCAAGTATGTGCCTCACCTTCTAAGTGATGGATAACAATATGTCTTAAACTCATGGGGACAACGAATTGAGCTTCGATGAGCTTTGCACCCATATAGAAGAACTTAGTGTCCAATCTATGCATATGCTCCATTACTTTTAAGTACGAACCATTTGAAATTCCTTAGTAACATTCACCGACGGTTTTGTGTTTACTGAAGGCGGATTATTCACCACAAGGGAACTGCTAGTAGTCTAACCAAGACTTGGGCCAACATTCCCAATACTGTCTCCAAACCAACCAGAGCCGCAGTACTTGCATTTACAACAACTCCCTCTTGAGTTTTCTTGGTAGTTCTCGGTACCCTTCTCGGTACATTCTCGGTAGTTCCCATATTCACTGAGTTTTCTTGGTTATGCACCCTTTCATTCTCAACATTCCTTGCCATTTCCTAACTGTTCTTAGCCATCGACAAGGACCAAGAAACATTAGACCCAACATAACTTTACTCACGTTTTACATCCATATAACTCATTCATTTACCGTGAGACCTTGGTGATGGAATGATGGTTCTTAACCCATTATTACCCGTTTATGCATAAAAATGACTTATCCTAGGATCGTGTAGGCTCTTATACCAATTGTGACAACCTAAAAAGTCAACTATATGCGAGCTGTGGAAACTTATCAACCAGATCGCCCTTACCCGCGTCCACATAGTGCGCAATAAGGTTTAAACCGATCAAGGTTTATTCATTTACTAATCAGATAGGGTTCCCTATCATACTTAGTCATTTTCAGCGGATTTTTTTGAGTTAATAACCCAATTATACTTAACGGTTCCATTATTTATGAACATGTGCTAGTACAATGATATTTCCTACCAAAAACCATATATAACATTGAAACTAGCCCGGCTACCCATTTCTACACCATCTCTTCCTTCCCTTTGCCTTGGTCCCGCCCATAGCTTAGCCTTTAGAGTTCTTTCCATGGGAAACGTTCTCACTTACATCCAAAAATGAATGCATAAGCACAATTCATGCTTAATGAATGGATCATTCTGTCTCACGGGTGTAGCAAGGAATCACATCCAAACATTCAACTTAATCAAGTCATAATCATGCAAGTCAGAACACTATTCAGTCCGTGAGAGCATCTAGAATAGCCACAAGTTTTTCCTTTGATCCATACATGCCTCACTACTTAACCAGCCATCAAGCATGATCCAGGATCAGACTGCGGTTCATACCAGAACCCTAATGGACCGAACAATGATACATTATGAGTAAGACAAGCAATAAACGCGACCAATCCTTACCCAAACATAATGAATCTATGTTAGGACCGATCCAAGTTAGCACGGTCAACACTCACCTTAGCCGAATTGCTACATGACACCTCTTGATGCTTACTAATTCGGATGGATCACTTTATAAATCCAACCCCCGGGTCTGAGCAATATCCCGTCAAATAGCCCGAAGCTACTCAATCTCTGCTTTGCCTTATCTCTTAGTTTATCTTTTATGATTTTCTCCAACTTTCTCTCAGTTTTTCTAAGTCTTTTTCATTGTAAACCCTACTAAGTGACGAGAATGAGGCATATTTATAGACTTTAGCTTGCCCAAAGTTTCCCTTACCTTTGGGTTTCTTACATCTTTGCCCAAGGGTTTTCTTTAGGGAGCTACACGTGAGGTGCTTGGTTAACTTAGTGGGCACATAGCTACTCATCTCCTGGCTACTTCCCACACTCAAAGCTACTCACGCAGCTGCCTGTTGATGCAGCTATATGACTACTTACTCAGACTAGCTCACACTGCTACTTGTATTTGCATCTATCTGCTTACCTTTTGGACCAGCTTATACACCTAAGTGCTTGTTTCCAACCCAAAACAGCTCATGCACATTGGTGCCTACACAGCAAATTGCTTGTTCGAGCTACTTAACTTAGTTTTCACTAAGTCATTTAACCGTTCGGATTCCCTTGCCCATTACTTGACCCAAATCGACTCAATTCAACCTTTCTTTCAATCCGTCCATACCATACTCGGCCATAACCAATTCTATGTGGATTCCCTTGGCTATCTGACCCATTTGTTACCTTTGGGTCGACTACCTAGGACGGTTCGCAGACTGCGGGTGTTACAGGGATCCTTTTCAACTTCCGATGTGGGATAATATTTCCTAATACACCCCCTCGAGATGATGGCTCTTTGGCCATTGATCTCGATATGTTTGAGGATGGATCGTTGACACCAATTTTTGGCATGGGGTGTTGATAATTGGACCAACTTGGGTCGGATCGGGTTGAACAGTGTGGATCGTGGGCTCTGATACCATATTAGAATATGGGCTTCCAACTCAAAACCAATTGACAATGAGTGGAGAAGTTTATATCTTATATATACTAGAGAAGATCCCTTTCAACTTCTAATGTGGGATAATATTCCCTAATATACAACACTTCATTCATATAATCACTTGAAATAAAGAACAATCTATGTCATCAGCAGTTTAGATGTAATTCAAAGTTACTATTTTGTATTTCTTCTATTTTTTAAAGAGTGTCATTATGCAATTTTGCACACTTATACTCTTCATTGGTTGATGTAATTACTTTTATTTTTTCAACATATAGATATCAGATTAATCTTGAAAGCCAGGAAGAAGGCATAAAGTTTACAAAGAAAACATTTTTAGATAAATTACGGACACTACGAGCTATCCAATCTGCCTTTCTGTTGAGTACTCTTGGAATCTGGTGAAGGGAGAACAAGTTGAAGCATCGCCTAAGGTGCGCAAACTACATTAAGTACTGCGAGAAGGCTGGCCATTTGTCTGGACTTGACACCATCTTGATAATCTTCGCACTGTCTGTTGCGAATTGAACTTCTAAGATCCCCAAATTAATTAAAGATTGCATTGCCTACAATAATGCCTTAAATTCAGTATGTAGAGACGATAAACATGAAGGAACACCTCGGGCACCCACATTAGCTCCAATAGTATAATCAGCAAAGCAATACCAACCCAAACCAAAGTATAGTTCTGAATCCTTCCAGGACTCATCCACAAAGCAACGGAATCCTGTGAAACTGGGATCTCCAATCCTCGGCTTTGTCACGGCTTCCCATAACTCATTTGGTCGAATATGAGGAGCTCTACAGGAATCATCAATTCTCTTTTGCTCATGTAAAGTAAACCACTCTGTTGCCTCTATCTCCGCATTCTGCAATACATCACATGGATCCTTATCCAAGTTGGAGAAGAATTTTTCATTCCTTGCTTTCCAAATATTCCAAAGAATCCAGGGGTAATATCTAAATTCTTCCAAATATGGTATTCTCCAGAAGAGATAATCCAAATTAGAATAAGCAGATGACAACGGAAAAACCCCTATTCCATAAGGTATATTCGATAATGCCCATGTTTGAAGAGATGGAAGACACTCAAAAAGAGTATGATTTACTGTTTCCTCATCAGCATCACAATGCGAACAACTAGTACCGCATTGAATACCTCGCTATCTTAATTTAACCCTGACCGGAAGACATCCTGAAATTACTTGCCATAAAAAGTGTTTAATCTTGGGAGGACATTCTGTTTTCCAGCCCTGAGCTTGTAAATCTACAAAGGAAGGGCCATACCGTAATTCCTTGCTTTTCGAGGAAGTTGTTTCAATCTTATAACCTGATCTTACCGAATATTTACCAAATTTATCGTAATACCATCCAATAGAATCCGGTGTGTGAACAATAGGAATTTTAATACCTAAAATCAGAGCCACATCTCTAGCATCAATTAACTATCGAATAAGAGGGATCCTCCATGCTCTTGATGACTGATCAATTAACTGATCTACCGAAAGGTCAGGGTAAAGATTTTGACCCGGACCTACTGCCGGTCTTGGTACCAAACCTGGAACCCATGGTTAATACCACACCAATGTCGATTTACCATCACCTATGCGCTTTATTAAACCTTTACTCATCAAAGCCCTGGCTGCTATGATACTTCGCCACCCATAAGAAGGAGAATAATTCCTAATAGGGTTCAAAGGGCTAGTATCTTTAAATTATCTTCCCTTGAAAATTCTCGAAAAGAGATAATATGGGTAGTCTATTAACCGCCATAATTGTTTAGCCAAGAGTGCAGAATTGAACTCTTCAATGGATCTAAAGCCCAGACCACCTTCCTCTGTGGATTGACATAGTTTTTTCCACTTCTTCCAATGTATCCCCTTGGAATCAGAAGCGTTCTTCCACCAAAAATCTGCGATAGTAGTATTCAAGGATAACACCGTTGATTTTGGTAATCGATAGCAGGACATTATATAAGTAGGTAAGGCCGTCAAGACCGACTTAATCAGAACCTCCTTTCCTCCTTTTGACAATAATTTTGAAGACCAACTCAAAATTCTCTCAGTAAGTTTTTATTTTACAAAAGCAAAGATCTTAGTATTTGCGCCTCCCATACTCTCTGGGAGTCCTAAATATGTACTCATCCCCCCTAAACTAGAAATACCTAGTATGCTTTGGATTAACACCTTGTCCTCTGCTTTGACTGAATGTCCAAATTGGACTGATGACTTCAAAAAATTAATTTGTTGGCCTGACGTTTTCTCATGTACCTTAAGTATATGTAATTACTTTAAAATATATATATATATATATATATATGGCTATAATTATGAATAATTGTGCTATAAGTCAGTGGCTTGAACTTCCACATAATTACTCTTTCTATAACTCCACGTACAAGTTTGGAGGAAAAATTAATGTTTTTGTGAAAATCATAACTGGAAAACAAACGGAAAAAAAGGAGTCAATAAATCTCGATGGAGGAAAACAAACAAAATTAAAATATTTGAGAGCTTATAAATTAGATCATCGATCGTCCACTTATTTCCAATAGCAATGGCTCGTGAAATGAATTTTTCACCAACAAAAAATAAAACAAAATACTCATTTGATTTGAATATTCCACCAGATGATGATTATGCTCCTCAAATAGAAGATTATGGGTATAATGTCGAATCAGTTCACGTAAATGAAGAAATGAATATTGAGGATGGAGGATCAATACCAATAAGAGTTATATCATCTTCAGAAGTTACTCTTTTAACTGATTTAAATTTAAATCCAATAGAAGAAAGTGACACACAACTTTTGGAGCTCAATCTCAATCAGTTATATGAAGAAAATGAAGATGCAGGTATGTTCACTCAAATATTTTTATATACATAGGACATGTTCATTTCTCCATCTATCTACTCAATCCAGATGCAGATGTAAACCGTTGTTCGTTTAAATGCATAATTGTGCATCATCTGGATAGAGCTGTTGGATGGAGCATCTCAACTTAGTTCAATTTTTTGGAAATTCTAGATGCTTTTAAAAGATACAATTGAATGTAGATAGAGTTCATAAAATTTAAAGAATAAATTACTCAAATAGTGTAGAATTATAGTCTAATTACTCAAATAGTCTTCAAAAAGTTGGACAAAAAAAATTGTAGGGAAAATGTCACAAAAATTTTGACATGTCTACTTATTTACATTTGTGCCATAAAAAAAAAAGAAAAAAAACGGTCTTCTTCCTCTTCCTCTTCTCTTCTCAGTCGTTTCTATTCTCCGTCGTTTCTCTTCCTCTTCTCTTCCTCTTTTGTTGCGTTTCTCTTCCTCTTCTTCACCATTTCTTCTTCCGTCGGCGTCTTCTTCACCATTTCTCTTCATCTTCTTCNTTTCTCATCATCTTCTTCATCTTCTGCGTCTTCTCTTCCTCTTCTCTTCTCCGTCGTGGTATCCGTCGTGCTCTTCGTGGTCTTCTTCCTCTTCCTCCGTCGGCGTCTTTTTGTCGTGATAC
>OVAX01003031.1:0-23386 GCA_900406405.1 Lepidium africanum
TAGATGAGTACTTGAGATCCATGATTGAGCTGAAATCTTTGAACCTTTCTTCCTCATGAACTTTACTTTAACTTGCTTTAGTTCTGCATTTCACTATCAGCCTTATCTATTACTCCTTTTGATTTGTTCTATTTTCCTTAGTGTTGCTTGACTAATATTCTATTTGGTTTACTGTTGTTTAGTTCAATCAATTGCTTTCTTACTTTTCCATTAGGTTGATATTGAAATCATCATATCATTTTGCTTGAATTAGAGTAGTTGGATAATATCTTTATTGCTAGTTGCTCATCCATTGGTTTGACACCTTTCTGTTCTACAATGATGAAAGTGCAGTAGGTTATTTGAAATATAGTAAAAAAGCTGTTGTCAACTTCCTCTTCTTATAATAATCAAAAACGCTCTCATCTAAAGCGTCCTCTAGTATATCCATGATCAGATTATGGACCTTTGGGCCCTAACTCATCTCTCCCTGCCAGAAAGGATATATTTCATCTACCGACTTCTAGACCATGTGCTTACCAACATGAACCTGAAAAAAGTGTTCCAACAATAAGTTTTTATGAAACCTACAACCTACTTCACAAACCTACATAGTTTACATATAAACCTACATAATAAGTTTTAAACCTACATTATCTAAACCGATATACCTTTCCACCTCTAAGATTTCAACGAAACATCCTTTACCCCTGGATGCCTTCTAACTGATAAGCGGAATGTTCTCACCTTCAATCCGGGTACCATAATTCTCAGCATAGCATTCGATGTACTCCAATTCCCATATCAGCAACACATGGACACAGCCACAACTCTCTTTCTCTCTCGAGTCCACTCTCTAAAAAATTAAGGGAACACCAATTTTAGCAAACCTACATAGTATTCATATTAAACCTACATAGGATTCAAGACTTTTGCTAAAACCTACATGACAGATCACATAAACCTACATAACTAATTACAAACCTACATAATTATATATAAAACCTACATCACTGATTTGCGTAAACCTACAAAATTTAAATCAACAAACCTACATACTTATATATAAAACCTATATAAGTAAATACAAAACCCTACATTTGCATATCCCTCAAACCTACATACCTGCATTTCTGGAACGCCTTTCGCAGTTCAAAGGTGTCCGGACCTACATTATGTCTCGTGCCAAGCTCTGTCCAAAACTCCTCATGGGATGCCTCCACATCCACTCCTTCAACGACCAGCCCACAGGGCATACCAGATATCTCTTCAAATTCGTAAAGAGAGAACCTGATTGGCCGGCTACCAACCACTACCCACATCTCATTGCTTCTTTCAATACGAAGCTGATTCATAAGCAACCAATGGATTGGCTTTACTGCCCATGTATACTTCATCTCACTCAATTTCAGCACAACACCAACTGCAAAATTGTCCCTTATGTCTGTGAACGCATCTTCACCAATAGCTAGACGCATTTCTTTAAACAACGGGAGTTTACAACTACGATTAAAACTCTTTGTCTTCAAACCAGTCATCCCAACCTTAAATAGTCTATCAAGATACTCTTTTTGCGCCATCGCTGAAAAAAATATAACCCATCATCAATAAGTTATGAAAATTGTTTTTCAAAACCTACATAAAATACTTCAAACCTACATAACTCTCACTTCAAACCTACATAACTCGCGTTAAACCTACATAACACTCACTTCTAACCTACATAACGCTCACTTCTAACCTACATAACTTAGTTGCAACATACAAAGGAATGAGAGGTTAACCACATACACAACAGACCTACAAAATAGACTCTTATCCTCGTTTAAAACCTACATAACATACTCGAATCCTTGTTCAAAACCTACAAACCCGTTCCCTCCAAACCCTAATTAACCTACCCATTGTCTTTTAAACCTACACAACACAAACAAACTATCTACAAACCCTACAATCAAATCATTGTAAAAGCATTTACTGGATGCGAAAACCCAGAACTCGAATCTGCAATCCAAAATTTGCGAAAAAACCCTAAATTTCTACGAAATTCCTACTTCAGAAAGTTGAAAACCCAACAAAATCAAATTACTATCACTAATTACAACAATTTAAACTCTAATTTCAATGAAACCCAACCATTGTAACTTGAAAACGAAGAAGAAGATGAAGAAGAACGAAGAATTACTTTGACGAAATTGAGAAGAACGGTGAAGACGAAGATGAAGAAGATAATGCAGAAGAAGATGAAGAATGGAAGTTATGGAGGTTATGGATCTGAGAGAGATTTACCGAAGAGAATGAAGAAGAAGAGGAAACGTCGCGAAGTGGTGTGTTACGGTTTTTTTTTAATTTGTATATTTTTTTTAACAATTCAAAACAAAATTAAATCAAAATGGCAATCTTGTAAATATTTAAAAATTGTAAAAATTACATGTAATTTCCACACCTATGTTACTGTTCATAGTTTCCAAATGATTAGATTTGTAATTTACCAATCTTCTTTGACTATTTTAGTAATTATCTTTTTTTTTAATTGATTTTGTACATCCCTTCGGAGCTGAGATCATCACGAATATGGTTTCCCAAGCTAAAACTATTCAAATCTCCACCTGAATGGAGGTCAAAGACTAAAGAACACAAACGTTGCTGATTTCAAGACGTCGATGAATTGTCTATATTATAAAATTGTTGTTTATATGATTCTTCAGTTTAAAAGTCACAAAAAGATGCTGATTACAAAGGTGATGAACCGAGCGTTGTAGAAGTTACTTTCTTACCAAGGCAAACTTTCTTTGTAGTCTCAGTCTTTATGTGTTATAACGAGCAAACCCAATGTACCAATGAGTATATACTGAAATAAGAGAAGATGTAATATATATTATCGTGAGTACATATATCTTAAGTTAATAACCATGACAAGTTAGAAGATTGTACCTTGATAATAGGCTGTTCTGTCATGATTATAGTCACCCATCCAACATAAGGCAAAAACCTAAAAAAGAACAAGAGGGAAATCATTTACGGCTGTAGAAATTTTGGGAGCAATTTAGATGAGATCACGAAAGCTTGTTGAGTTAGAGTATGTACCCAACAGCTCTGCCCATGATATGGTGTCTATGAAGCCAAAGCTGTCCTTCTGCATAGAGACCGATGTCATCGATGTCATTGTTATCGCCTGGACAAAGCAAAGGTGTGTTAAGTAGTCCTTAAGTACTCACATTACTCTTAAGGGTTAACATTCAAACCAACAAAAGTAGCACCTTTAGTTAGAACATCAACTTCTCCAGTATTTCCTCTCTCATGAACCTGTGATGTGTTAAATAACAACACGAAAAGGAGTAAGACGTAAGTGCAAGTATCCTGAACAATCCAGTAAGTAATGTCCAGAGATGATACTGAGAGGAGAATATAGAGAGACAGTTACTTTGATGGCTCGATGAACAATAGGAATGGGACGACCCTGAAAGAAAAAGCATGAAGGCAGATTAGTCCAATTTGCAGAAAAGACATCGAAACGAAGATCGGAAATTGATGGAGAAAACGAGAGACACACATACATCAACACTGAAA
Source organism: Lepidium africanum (assembly GCA_900406405.1). NCBI lineage: Eukaryota > Viridiplantae > Streptophyta > Magnoliopsida > Brassicales > Brassicaceae > Lepidium > Lepidium africanum. The sequence continues at coordinate 3,550 of OVAX01003031.1, forward strand.
ACAACAATCTCGCCAGTTCGAATAGGCTCCTTGGTCATGTGCAAGAACAATATATCCCCCTATCACATTGGTCTCAAATCAATAACCAATTAAGATGCAAAGAAGAATCTTTTGCAATAACTAAACTTGTTTCAAACAGATGTGACCTACTCTCTGAAAGCCAGGTTCCATGCTTTCTGAGAGAACAACCACCACTGGTGATTCACTGCCAGTGACACATATCAATGCCTTCCATATCATCAACGCAGATGTAACGATCAGACCTATAATAAAAAAAGCATAACAACCAAACAATAGATTCAGTCATAAAAAGAACAACTTCTTTTTTTTTTTTTTTTTGGTTGAATTTCAGATATATTAATCAACAAAAAAAGGGGATAAACAAAGTGGCTATATACAATGAATGAATCAAATCAAATAGATACAGTAAAGCAAAACGCTGGAGATCAAAGAAACAAAATCAAATCCTTCTCATCTCAAACCAACGACGGAGAAGCGGCTCCAAGCTGTGATCACCTCTATATCTCAAAGAAGAGAACAACTTCTTAGCCATCATATCTCTAAATTATGCTTCAAATTTCGTCTCAAGATACAAATTTACGAATTTTTCGTATCAAAAAACAATGATGTTAAATCAAATCATATCGAAACGAACCGAGATTGATAGCCTGAGTGAGAAGCTGACGAATTTTGATAGTTTTTAAGGAATCTACTGTTTCTCCGATCCAACCCATGATTCTACTTCCTTCAATTTCCTGTATCCCAGCACAAATAAATTTTTAGAGCCCTTGAAACACGATCTCTTGCAGAGTGTTTCTGCGAATCGGTTTCCCAATCAAACCGGTTTGAACATTAATGAATAAGTTTGAGTTCAAAAGCCCTTGACTATCCCTTTATTACAAAAATGCCACTCTTTAAAATGAAATCAGAGAACAAACTCGAGTAGCTCCGAATTTTCTTATTCTGAATCTTCTAGTCTAGATTCAAGTAGTGTTGCATCTTCTTCTCAGCCCTCAAAAGAATTTTTATGTTGGAGAGACGTAGGGCCATGAAGTAGACTCTCCATGAAGGCTTGAAAGCAAAGCCTTCCATGTTCCAACGATGTTGAGACTTATTAAGAGGATAGTTTGATCTCGATGGACGAAAACTCGCATACTTTTTAAGGTGGAGAATGTAAATTTTGAATCCGTGTGGTGACCTGTATAAAAACAAGTAAAATACAAATTCAGATTTTTTTTTCCCGAAACATTCAATTAATAACCTTAGAGCATCTAATATGATGTTATTATTCAATGGTATTACACCATTATAATACTGATATTTTTAATATATTTTATTTGAAGTTATTCACATGAATATCAATCCTAATCAATTTAGATGGGATTCTCCCTTTTGGAGCTTAGGACTCTTTATTTCTCTTAAAGTCTTTGACTTAAGGACAATAGGGCTTTTGTTATCACGGAATAATATTTTTCCGCCGAATTTTGAAGCTAAACGTAGTTTTTTCACCTTTTTTTCTTGTCACGATACCGGACTTTTGAAGATTGTTTTAGCCGCCATTGGTTTAATCTCTCTTTTTGGTGTGATTTACCTTTATTCTGGTCGCTTCCTTCTATTTTTTTGATTATGTCAGACAGTATTCACAAAGCTTTGGAAGAGATGTCGTTGAAAGATGACAAACCTGTGAAGTTGAAGACTGTTCAGAAGGTTACTGCTGCAGAACGCAATGGCTGTAGCTTGCTTGAGAGACTTCTGAACCCTACAAACCAGAAGATGACAAGTTTTATACACGATATGCCAAGGCTTTGGCGAGTCATGGATCGTTGCTGTGGCTATGCCTTATCGCATGATCGTTTCCAATTTATTTTTCAACATGAGACAGAGCTTAAGTCTGTACTTGATGCTGGCGTTTATACATATAACGATTGGAGCATCGTGATCGAATGATGGGTTGATAAGGAACCATATACCTATCTTCAATTCTTACCCTTATGGATTCGTATTCGAAATATTCCGATTGCTTACTATGACGAGGATGTTTTGAAGGAGATTGCAGGTTACATGGGACAGGTTACAGAGCTCTCTTTTAAACCTTTAATGCCTCAGAGTCGAGGTTATATTCGAGCCAGGATTCTTTTTGACGTGTCCAAACCTTTAAGAAACACGAAACAATTTGAATTACCCACCGAGGAAGTAGTGGATATCGGCTTTGAATACGAATGTGTTCGTAAAAGATGCTATGTTTGTTAACGCCTCACTCACGATAAATCTCGTTGTCCTTCTCTTGTGAACCGACAGGATTCTGCTACGGTAGGGACATCAAGACGTGTGGCAAATATTGTCAAATTTTTGAAGCCCGATGACCCTCTCTTTGGAGTTATAAATGAAAGTGATGCTGGTGTGGATGAGATTACAGGAAGACCTAAAATTGCCGATGAAGTCCTTGATGTACTTCGTAACTATGTATATGTAACTGATCTGGATGAAAAGCTTGCGCGATCAATCCGAGTTCGTCGTCATGTCTGGAACTTGGAGGTTAATTCTCAATGCAATCTTCTCTTTGTCTTGAGGCTCCTGTTTTTGTGACGTCTAATTTGATAAAGACAAAGGCATTGTTTTTGAAGCTGGTACATCAGGTACTGGTCTTACCGGATTTAATGTTCGGGTGGCTGGTCATTGTAAGCGTCCTAGTAAATGGCGACGTTAGGTCAACAAGAAACGTACTATGCAAGTTTACCGTGAAAAAAGTTGGAGGCAAAGACACTGAACTTGAATCCGAAGAGAAAGTCTTGCGTGCATGATGCTACAACCACAGCTTTACAAGCGGCAAAAAAGAGCAATACTACGGTGGCTCCGAAGGAGGAGTTGCCGACGCAACAATGAGCATAATGAATTGGAATTGTCAGGTGCTAGGGAACCCTCTAACAATTCAAGTTCTGCGAGAGATGAGGCGTTCTCATTTTCCAGATTTTTTGTTCTTCATGGAAACGAAAAACTCCAGTGTTTTTGTAGCTTCAATTCAACGTTCTTTGGGATATGCTAATGCATGCTTTATAGATCCTATTGGCCAAAGTGGCGGGCTCGCCTTGTTTTGGAAAAAATATTTGGATGTTTCGGTGCTTGTTTCTGTTAAGAACATTCTTGATACGAAAGTGAGTGTTGGTTTCCTTACCTTCTTTATCTCCTTCGTATATGGCGAACCATCGAGACCTTTTCGACATGATGTGTGGGATTTGCTTTATGATATTGGAAGTACTAGATACGATGTTTGGCTTGTGATCGGTGATTTTAATGCTATTATAGATAATTGGGAGAAAATTGGAGGTCCGGTTCGTGATGAGTCATCTTTTTATCCTTTCTGAAATATGATCACTAGCTGTGGTTTGCGGGAGTGTGTTGGTAACCAATTTTCCTGGTCCGGAATTCGACATGGTATGTATATGCAATCTCGCTTAGATCATGCTCTTGGTAATGAAGATTGGTTTCGAATCTTACCAACGGTTAATAGGCTGTTTTTTGACTTGGTGGGTTCGGACTATCGTCCATTACTTGTTCGATTTTCCCCGTTTAATGAGGTGGTTCAGGGATGTTTTCTCTTTGACAAACGTTGGATTCTAAGGCTGGATGTCGAGATACGATTCAGCAATCTTGGTCTTATGCTTTGAATGATGAGTTACCATATGTTATGGATAGACTGAAATGTTGTCACAAAGCTTTGTCAAGATGGAAACACACTACAGATTATAACTCTCTGCTTACAATTCAACGTTTGAAGAAGTTATTGGAGTCCGAGGGGTGTAAGCGATTTCCTAATCTTCATGTGATTGAGGATTGTAAAGATAAACTTGTGCAAGCATATAAGGATGAAGAGCTCTATTGGAAACAAAAGAGTAGAGAATCCTGACTCAAAGAAGGTGATCAAAATACGAAATTTTTCTGCAGTAGTGTCAAGCGTAGAATATCACAAAATTCGATTCATATCCTCATCAATGAAGCAGGTATCAAACAGTTGACGGAGGGTTCTAAAGGTGACGTAGCTGTGGCATATTTTCGTAACCTCTTTCCTTCGACAGCTCCTTCTTATGCATTGGAATTATTGGATGGCTTTCTCCCTCATGTTACTGATGACATTAACTCAAATCTTACCAAACATGCATCTGTCGATGAGCTTAAGGCTGCTGCTTTTGGTATTCAAGGGATAAGTCTTCTGGTGCTGATGGTATGACTGGACATTTCTTTCAAGCTCATTGGGACATCGTAGTAGGAGAATAGATTACAAAGGAGGTTCGTAGTTTCTTTGAGATAGGTGTCTTATCTTCGAGTTATAACTACACTCAAATTTGCCTAATTCCAAAGGTTTCTAATCTGAAAAGAATGACTGATTTTCACCCAATCAGTCTATGTTCCGTGACGTATAAGATTGTCTCTCGTGTATTATGTACGAGACTCCAGCGCTGGCTTCCTGATATCATCTCTGACACTCAAGGCGCCTTTGTATCCGACAAGCTTATTTCGGACAACATTCTCGTTGCCCATGAGATGATTCATGGCCTCAAGAAAAATGCTCGTTGCAAAGAGGATTTATGGTTATTAAGACTGATATGTCTAAAGCATACGACAGGTTTGAATGGAGACTTTTAGATGATCTTTTTAGGAAGCTCGGTTTTAATGATACATGATGCAGATGGATGTCCGAGTGTATTTCTTCTATCACCTATTCAATAAATCTCAATGGTAGAACTCATGGTTTTATTCGACTGGAAAGAGGACTTCGCCAAGGGGATCCTATTTCTCCTTTTATCTTTATCTTGTGTGTTGAAACTCTTGTTCATATGATGAAAAAAATCGAAATCAGCAGGATTAATCTTTGGGATTCAGCTTACACGGTGTTGTCTTCGATACAACAACTCCTCTTTGCTGATGATAACATCTTCATGTGTCGAGCTAATTTTAAAGAGGGAGAAAAGATTCTTTGTTGTCTCCGTGTTTATGGTGCTGCCTCTGGACAGGAAATAAACTTTCAGAAATCTACCTATTATAAAGCATCTGCTTAGTCTGTGTATGGGTATCACGAATGAGGGTGGTACTGGTAAGTATCTTGGATTACCAGAATGTATGAGTGGTTCTAAGTGTGCGTTTCTGGGCTATATTACCGATAGGTTGCAATCACGCCTATCAGGTTGGTATGAAAAAACTCTCACTCTCTTGGGGGGAAAGAAGTTCTGATTAAATTTGTTGCTTTATCCCTATTGGTATATGCGATGTCCTGTTTCAGATTATCTAAGTACCAATGTAAGAAGATAACAAGTGCTGTCTCATGCTTCTGGAGGAATAGTACACATGATAAGAAGATTCATTGGGTCTCTTGGCAGAAATTATGGAAGTTGAAGCATGATGGAGGTTTGGGGTTTAGAGATATTGGTAATTTAAATCAAGCCTTATTGGCTAAGCAAACTTGGCGCTTGATAACAAAACCGGACTCTTTCCTTGCTCGATTGTATAAGGCGCGTTATTTTTCTACACGAGATGTGATGTCTGCTACTCTTGGGTCTCAGCCATCTTTTGCTTGGCGAAGCATTCTTCTTGGCCGAGATTTGCTTTCTAAAGGTCTCACCCAGTTGATCGGTAATGGTTCCTCTTCTTTTGTTTGGAAAGATAATTGGCTTTTTGATGGTATTTCTCGGCCATCAGAACCTCGCCACTTCGTGGAGAATTCAGAATGGAAAGTTGCAGATTTACTTGATTCACAAGGAGCTTGGAATGTGCCTCTTCTACGACATTTATTCTCTGCTGCAAATGTCTCTCGAATCCTTGGTGTTAAACCTTGATTAGATTTTGATGATTCTTGGTATTGGCCTTCTCCGACGATGGTTCTTATTTGGTCAAAAGTGGAAGTTGGTTTGCTTCTAACTCCCATGGTTTAAGCTCTCCCTTGCCTGCATCTACGCTTGTTCGGAATGCTTTCAAATCTCGTATTTGGAAGCTTCAAACTCAGCCTAAGATTCGCTTTTTTCTTTGGCGAGTTCTTTCAGATGCAGTTGCTGTTGTTGTGAACATGCAATCTCATAGTTTAGCTGTACCTCAAACATGTAAAGTCTGTGATCTCGTGATTGAAGACTCGAAGCATGTTCTGTTTTTATTGCACGATTGTAAGACAATCTGGTGTAAGACGCATTCTGATATCTTAGCTATTGTAACTAGCTCCTCCTTAGAAGACTTAATGGATGTTTTGCTGAAAAAAGTCGAAACGCAGAGTTCTAGAAGGAAGAATTGTCGTGCCATTCCTTGGTTTCTTTGGCACTTTTGGACATAGCAGAATGTGAAGTTATTTGGTAATAACCCTGAAGATTCTGATGTTTTGATTGTAAAGCCTTAGACGCTGCAGAGGCATGGCATCGACTTAATTCTCCTACCCCTGCTCCGAGATCCTTTGGTTCACGACGACAACCTCTTGAGCGACGTTGGAAACACCCACATTTTGGTAGAATGCAGTGTGATCTTGGTATTTCGTGGACAGGACAAGATGCTACCGTAGGTGCTACATGGGTTCTTCGTAATCACATTGGTATGGTTCTATTTCATGCCCGTGATGTCTTTCTTCCCTCTTCAAGTAGGTTGGAAGCTGATTGTCATTGCTTGTTATGAGCTGCTAAAAGTGTCAGGGAACTCCACCTCTCCAATATTGATTTCTGGTCTGAAAACCAGACGATAGTGAATGCTGTTCACTCACCTCGTGACTGGCCAAAATTTCGAACTTATCTCCATTTTTTGTCTCAACTTGGTACTGCTCTTCTTCATCCTCAGGTTCATGCTTCATCGTCCAAAGCGAATCAAGCTGCTCGTCGGATTGCTATCTCGGTTACAAGAGATGGACACTTAACATCTTATTTAGCTGTTGGAGAACCTCAATGGCTTTTCTTTAGCTTTCAGCTGGATCGAAGAGTCTCATGATCTCTTCTTCTTTGTTTTGTTTATCTGGTTTTTCTTTGCTTCTGTTTGTGGTCTCTAAGCTTGCCTTTCATGCTTTTTCAAATTTTTGACGATAAAAAAACATAATATCAATCCTAATTTTGAATTTCATTCGTGAGATACCTATATAAATTTTTTTTCTCAGTTATCAAAATTTATTTTTAATTACAAATAATTCACTAATGTTAATTTTTATATATATCTTACATTAAAATTTTAAAAATAATATTAATAATTTAAAACATTAATAATGATATAGAAAATATTAATAATATAAAATATCATACATAATTTCAAATTACTATGAAAATATTAATTTTTTTGGACAAAAAAAAAAAAATATATAAATATCACCTTTGAAATCACACTAAGATTATATCCACGCTATAGCGTGAGATTTGATTACTTTCTTCAACCCATATTCACTTTGATTCTTGGATCCGTATTAGATATTTTGTTTTCGAAATGTTACCCTAAAGGCCCAAAACCCAAAACAAAATAACTCGAATTAGAATAATTGAATCCAAACCAAACCCGACAAAATAATCCAATATGTTCTATCCGAACCAAAACCTGAACCGAAACCAAATCAAAAACCAATTATTGAGTTTTTTTCTGAATTAATTTTTTTTTCTAATTTTGAATTTTATATAAAAATACCTGAACTCAAACTCGATCTGTACCAAACCAAACATTATCCAAAAAATAAAAATATTTGAATAAGTCTAAAATCAAAATAACCAAAATATTGAATTAGATTAACCAAACCCGACAAAATACCAGAACGTGTCCTAAAATTGTGTACCCGGAAAATCAAATATAAATCCAAACCGCAACCGAATCAATAATCAAATTTGTAACCGATATAATTTTAATTAAATTTGAACTTTTTAAGAATTTTTTGTATTAAATATTTATTAGTTTTGAATTTTTATATAAAATTTTATAACATAATACACCTTACTCCTATTTTTAAGGGTTATTACAAACCATATGTTAATTTTATGATAAACTTTATAACACAGTCAAAATGAAAGTGTCTCCCACTTTAATATATAAGATAATTCTTACCAAATATTTAATATTATTTTTCAAAAATATTTGATTTTACTTTTATATTCTAACTAAATTTTATAACAAGAGATTATAATAAATATAATATAAAAATATGCATAATTTAATTCGATAGATAGCTAATTCAATCTTATAGTTTGTAAATAAAAATAAATTCAAAATTATAACATTCTAAAACAAAGTTCGTAATATGTGTCCAATTTAGAAATAAGATACTCATGAAGAGACTCATAGGAGATTATCTCAAATGAGAGACTCATGATAGAGCATCGTACAATTTTAATAATATTTTATTATTTTATATTATTTTAGCTATGTGATACCATATATAATACCATTAATGTATCATCAATGGAGATACTCTAAAATATAAATAACAGAAAAATTAAAAAATGATTAATATGATATTGTAAACATCGAGAAGCAGGTGGTCCAGTTGGCTTTCCCCTGATCTAACTTGACACCAGGTGGTGAGTTTAAATCCCGCCAGCTCCAGTGGGAGCAATTTGGTTATGGATCGGGCCTTTGTCAATCTCATTAGTAGAAAGAATGAGTAAGGTTGACAAAAAAAATAAAAAAAACTTTATGTATTTTTCTACATGGTACATTTCTCAAACCAAAAAAAGATTATGTTATCAATCAAGCATTTTATTAAATGCATGGCGCTTTTTGTAAAATATATTAAAAATTTGAACTCTTTTTACTAAAGCAAAAGAGTAAATTTGCTTTTCGAACTCAATATGGTGTAGAATTCGAAAATCAGCAAATGATACAGTAATGTAACTGAATGATGAGACTTTGTTTCTCTTTAGACCGTGCGATAGTGTTGCGTTGATGATCGTAAGGGTCATTGCTGGGATGAAATCTTGTCTAATATCACCAATTCACTGTCACTTTTTCCTTTACCGACACATATTCGTGACCTTTAGGCAAATGTTGAAGATTTGTCAAGCTGGCAATTCTTCTGGAGATGTGCGATGACACCTCCATTTGATGTCCAAAGGATCCAAGTGCGTTTTGGTTTGGAGCCAACCTTAGTTCTGATGTTCGTTGCTCTCTTGAAGGCATAAATGTCATTGCTTGCTTTTGCTCTGTCTTTATAGTGGCATATGTTGCTCTTTGTGTTGATAGATCCTTTCTTTACTATCTCGAGTGTCCAAAAAGATCCAACACTCTTTCTTATGAGCTTGTTGCTCAATTCCACGGCCACCACCATCACTGGAGCCGTTGCTTATTGAAGGCAAGCTTGATTTCCAGCATGTGCTCGTCGTCTCCTTTGCGCTCCTGCTTATGTTGTAGCGGAGACTGCCTCTACGTTCACCGATACTTGCTTTTGTCTGGTGACGTTCGCTATGAAATCCCGGGTTGGAGCCATGCAACAGTTGAGTTTTCTCCCTCTGTCTGGTCATCGTGTCTTGAGTAAATAGGGGCTCCTCATCTTTTGTCTTGAATAAATAAGGGTTCCTTCTTCCACTTGTGCTCGTTGAATTTGTGCATTTGTAGGGAGGCTTTATGCCGTTACTTATACTTGGCCCCGATGATCTTTTTAGATCCTTCCTGATCGTACTAGATTTAGCACAACAAAACTTTTCTGTTTTACACTTGTTCGTCAATTCAATTTAGTTTTTGAGTGTTTTAAGTGCTGGGGTCAAAAATTCTTGTTATGAGATCTATAATCGTAATTTGAGAGCGTCTATTTATTATTTATTGTTAAGTTTTATGTTCGTCCATGTTTTTCAGTGTTCTTCAATGTTCTTCAATGCTCTTCAATGTTCTTCGGCGTTCTTTCTTGTTCTTCAGTCTTCTTCCTTAGGTTTTTCTTGTCTTAACCTTTGCCAATCTGTCCTTATTATAGGAAGTTTAGCTGAGCTTGGGCTGTGTTAGTTGAATCCAGGCGTCATGTGGACTGGAGGCGTGTCACCTTGCATGTCCTCTAGGAATACCACATGTTCTCCAGCTTGGTGTTGATGGTAGAGTACACTTGTCGCTTTGCATGTTTAATTGGCTTTGGATAGGTGTCATACTCCCTACCATATCTCTTAATGGGCTGAGGATTTGTCTTGGGGTTTATGTGATTCTTTCAATTGGATTTTGGGCTTCTTATATATCTGTTACAAAGTAAGGCTTCCAAAGTTACGAGTTTTTGTTCAATTGAGCTTTAAAATCAATTTGGCCCTTACACTTCCTACGTTGGTATTTTTACTATCCGATCCCCATCTCCGGTATTTTCATCATCGTTTTGATATTACAATTTCTTTACTGCCTGAAAGGGCGTTCTAATTCCGACAAGAATTTGTAAGTGCTATATTGGTGATGTTGATTTTGTGATCTTTTGATTGCTTCCAATGTCTTCCTTTTATAGATGTTTTGGGCAATTCAACTTGCCAAAGTTCTCTTTGCATGCTCTCCACGTGTCTTCATATGAGTCATGAGAAATTTATGATACCAATGGCTCCCTGCATGTCTTCCACGTGTCGCTTCATGCAATGCTTCGTTGATAGTGATGTTATTCCTTGTTCCCGAAGCTTCATAAGAGTGATGCTTTTCCATGTTTGTTCCCGAGGCTTTAATACCAATAAGAAACGTTTGCTGCGTGACAGTAGAAGTGGTCCTACTATGTCAATTCCCCATCTCATGAAGGGGTAAGGTATGGTGGTAGATGAGAGGAAATCGGCAAGTGAGTGTATTATTGGGGAGTAATGTTGAAATGCTTCTTATATGATCGAAAATTTTTTATAATCTGAATGCATGGTCAGCCAAAGGTAGCCGAGTCTTTGGAATTTGTGTACTAGTACTCATCCTCCATAATGGTTTCCTCCTGCCCCAAGAAGGACTTTTTATATTACTCTTAATGTTTCATTTCCGTAAATGCATGTAAGGAGAGTGCCATCGATACTTCTCTTTAACAGGTGTTCTTTGTATAACATGTAGTGTGCGCTTTGAACCTTCAGTCGGCGTACGGCCCATCGATCTTCCGGCAAGGTTCCATCAACTAAATATAACTTAATGTCTATACGCCAATCGATCGGGTCTTTCTCAACGTGGTTTTTGTCAAATGGTTCCTCCATAGGTTCGTCTTCTTCTGTGATGGTAAGACAATTGCCTTTTGATAAGCTTATACTCGGAGTTTTGATTCTTTCCACATGAATTATCCTATTACGGCCCGAGTTTGATGTCGACGCCAAAGTTGCTAATGCATCAGCGGACGTGTTCTCGCCTCGTGATATTTTAACAAGCTTAAATTCGGAAAATTCCTTAACCAATTCTTGCACAACTCTTAGATAAGCGTCCATCTGTTCATTGTTTGCATCAAATTCCCCATTGAATTAGCTTGCCACAAGCTGTGAATTGCTGATATTCATGCATTTTACCCATTTTAGTTTAATAGTTTGCATATGTTTGCATTTATTCTCATCACATATTATGCATTTTAGAGTCCCATTAGGATCATTTTGGCATGTATATAGCATTTGGAGCATTTCAGGTACGATGGAGCAAAATGGAGCATTTTGGAGCAGAATTGGCTTGAAGACTGCAAGATGAGCATGAACTAAAGAGCTTGAGCCAAAGACCTCAAAACTGAAGACTACACAAGCCTAAGTTGTCAGACTCGCCTATCTAACTTGACCTGTACTGGCGAGTGGAGCATATATACTAAGCCAGAAACAGTCTTTTTGGAGAACTCGCCTATCAGACTCACTAGTCACAGGCGAGTTTGAGCATCCTAGAGCATTTACTAAAGCTGGACTATGTAAACTCGACCCTTGTACTCGCCACTCACCCCTAAAGCGACATGGACTGACTTCACTTATTTGATCGACTTTTATCTTTTGTTGACTCGGATTAGGGCTTTCGTGTATTTGGGCTCTATAAATATCCTTTTAAGAGAAAAAATGAAAAACCTAGTTTTTTTTGCCTCCTTTGGTTAGATTTGAGAAAATTCTCTTTGTCTCTTTCTTTGTTCTTTGCTGTTTTGAATGAAAACCATTGTTCCTGCTTAAATCTCATTTTAGGTTGGTTTGATTTCGTTTCTAGCTTTATTTTCTGTCTTTCATTATGCTTTCTATTTCTAAGTTAGAGGGTGCTCTTCTATCTATGGATAATGAGTAGTCTGTTTAGGGTTTTGTGAGGAGATGGAGTAGATCTAGGCTTGATTTTGGGTTTTTGATCTTATTGCTTGAATTCTGCCAGAGGTTTTGCTAGATTGATTGTTCTTACTGCCTATTTCAACTTGATTACTTGAAATCAGATTCGTACGCTATCTCACCTGGAAGGTGTTTGATGATATGCTAGGCTTAGGTTCGATTTAGGGTTGATGTATTCTGGCCCAAGGGATTAGATGTTCAGAGCATCAGTTGGTTGTTTAGGATAGGTTCTTCATGCCAGTTTGAGCGTCTGATCACCAAGGGATTGGGTTAGGTCGCGTTCAGGCTGAGATTTTATGATCACGGGAGTGACTTGTTTACTTATTATCCTAATCTGAAACTTGCCTGTTTAGGTTGCTAGATGAAATCCAAAACCCAGGATTAGGCTTAATTCGTTGACTTCATTCTCCTCATGAGCCTGTCTTCTTACTTATTGCATTAGTTGTGTTGCTCTCTTTTAGTTTGATTTCTCTGTTTCTAAGCACTCTGTTTTCTATCTTGATACTCTGTTTTGCATTTCTGCTTAGTTTTGATTTTCAAGTTAGATAGTCACCCTTCTGGACAGTTCCTTTACCTGCTTAGTTTTTCATGTTTTTAGCTGATTGTGTCAGAATCACAAATATTGCTTGATTTTGCTTGAATCAGATAGTCATCCATACCCTAAATGTTAGCAGCTCACTTTGGTTCGGCAACCTTATATACTATAAGGATTTGATAAACTCGGCCCAAAAACCTAGTTATCAAATTGGTGTCATTGCCAAATATGTGTTTTGCTTGCTACATTTTGGGTCAAAAACTTTCTGAGATCAAGTTTTTTTTTAATTTTTGTTTTTCACTAACTTGAGCTTCAGACTTGCCGTCCTGTCTTTGGTGTGTAGAGTTGAGTCACTCCAGCCAATTTTCTTGTGTTGATGCCCCATACTCGTTCACAAGGAAACCATAACTTGTTCAACCCTCAAGACAACATCCAACTGCTACCAATAGAACTAAGAGAACACAGGGGTAGAATAAAGGTTCCAAACACAGATCCAGCCAAGATGAATGATAACACTACGCCTGACAGTTCAACTGATGGCAACCAGCAACAACCCTATATTACTCCACCAGTTTCACCTCCAACTCGCAGGCTTAGACAGATTGGAGCTGGTGACACACCAAGTATTCACACTCAGAGGTATGGAATTTAACCTCCACCAATTCCAAACAACAACTTTGAAATCAAGAGTGGCTTGATTACTATGGTGCAAAACAACAAGTTTCACGGTTTGCCAGCTGAGGATCCACTTGACCATCTCGACAAGTTTGAGAGGATTTGTGGCTTAATTCGCATCAATGGTCTCTCTGAAGATGCCTTGAAGCTTCACTTGTTCCCATTCTCACTTGGTGATAAGGCTCATATTTGGGAAAAGTACCTTCCTCAAGGTATCATAAACACTTAGGCTGATTGCAAACGGGTGTTTCTAGCTAAGTTTTTCTCAACGTCCAGGACTGCCAAGTTGAGAAACTCTATATCAAACTTTGTTCAGAGTGGCACTGACTCTCTAGCTGAAGCCTGGGAGCGTTACAAGACATATCAGTCGCAGTGCCCATATCATGGTTTCTCTGAGGAAACCATCCTGAGTCAATTTTACAGGGGAATTCAGCCTAAGCTGCGAATGCTATTGGATACTGCTAGTAACAGGAACTTCTTGAATCAAGACGTGGATGATTGTAGGTAGTTGATTGAGAATTTGGCACTTGCTGATGGCCAATATGGAGAGGAGTTTGATCGTACTGAGAGAGGGTCGAGTGCATCAAATTCGGTCAGTCACAAAGAGCTGAAGACTTTGAGTGACAAGATAGACAAGATGCTACCGGTTCATCACAAGCAAGTCAATCTTGTTAAAGAGGATTAAGACCAAGAAGGGGAGGATGAGATGGTTGCTGAGATTAGCTTTCTGCAAAACCAAGGAGGTTCAAGATAGTGGAACAACTACAAGCAGAACAACAACCTATCTTATAGAAGCAACAATGTCATTAACCCTAAAGACCAAGTTTATCCGCCCAAGCCTGCTCAACAAAAAGCTTGGATTCCTAAGCAGCAGTACTACCAGAGTTTTCAGCCAACGCCTCAGGCTTCAACGTTAGACAAGAAGACACCTTCAGACATCATGGAGATGCTTCAACAAATTCATCAGAGCCAGAATCAACAAGCTTCTGAGTTCACTAAGCAGTTCACAGAGGTACATCGCAAGATAGACACGTCTCATAATGACTTGAATTGCAAATTTGAGACTTTGAATGCTAGGCTCAAATATGTTGAAAGCCAGTAAGCATCTGCTATAATCAAGACTCAGGGTCAGCTACCAGGAAAGGCAGTGCAAAACCCGAAAAAGTACACAGCTCAATCCATTACCCTCAGGAGCGGTAAGGAACTTCCAATTCGAGCTGTAAAGCCTAAAGCCACAGGGGACAGTGTGAGCAAAGAAGGGGAGGGTGAACAAGCTGAAAAAACACTTCCTACCCAACTCGCCAGCCCAACTCGCCACTCTACCCAGCGAGTGGGACCTGAAGGTGTTGCAGAATCTGTTTTTGAGCCTACAATGCCTAAGTCAAATACAGCCAAACCTCAAGAACCTTTTCCTACTCGCCTCAGGAAAGATAAAACTCAGAGATTCAAAGATCTCTTTGAGAAGCAGATGAAGGAGGTTGAGCTAAAAATTCCACTGCTTAATGCGTTTGCCTTGATCCCCCAAAATCAAAATTTTTTGAAGGAAGCAGTGAAAGCTGAGGTTCATCCTGTTGAAGGTCTAGACGTTGAAAGCTTTGAGTGTCAAGCCGTGGCTGAAGCTAAGGTTGTGCTGAGAAAACTAGAGGATCCAGGGACGTTCACTCTACCTTGTTCACTAGGTCATCTCAACTTCAAGAAGGGGCTATATGATCTTGNACTCTACCTTGTTCACTAGGTCATCTCAACTTCAAGAAAGGGCTATATGATCTTGACGATTCTATAAGCCTAATGCCTTTAACTGTGGCCAAGAGGCTGGGATTCAACAATTATAAGCCCAGCAAGCTATCTCTACTGCTAGCTGACAGAAGCACTCGCTCACCACATGGCTTGCTGGAAAACTTGCCTATCAGGATTGGCAATGTTGTGATCCCCACTTCATTGTCATCAACATGGACGAAGAGCCTCAAGACCCACTACTTTTGGGAAGGCCATTCCTAGCTTCAGTTGGAGTAGTGATCGATGTCAAGAACAAAACCATTGAACTAGATCTGGGTGGTACAGGAAAATTGGAGCTTGACCTGAACGATGATTCAAGAAGGCCAACCATAGAAGGCCAAAGTTTCACAGTTACAGGACTGAACAAAAATTCAGAGGCTGCGAATGACGAAAAGGGAACTCTTGTTTCCCTTGAAACACCACACTAAGCTAACAATGTGAAGAGTCGAGCTTGAGACTCAAAACAAGCGCACTTGGGAGGCAATCCCATGACTATCCTTTTTTATATCCTTTGATTTTATTTTCAAGTTTTTATTTTGCAATTGCTGAAACATTTTTCTTAAGTTTAATTTTTCGGTCATTTAATTTTTGAAGTTTGGAACTCGTTTGTTAGGGTAGATGATGATGTACTTAGTGAGTGATAGCATAAGGGAAATTCATGAAAAGCAATTTGAATGAATCCACATTGCCTATCCTACTTACTCACTTAAGCACATCATCATTTCTTTTTCACTATTTTAGTTTGATCTTGGCACATCATCATTTCTTTTTCACTATTTTAGTTTGATCTTGGAACTCTAACTGACTTGCTTAAACTAAGCCTTTCTTCAATTCAAGTTTCTTGCATTTTTATGTCTTTGTTGTGCAGGAACTCGATCAAATAAGGAAGGACCAGTTAGTGAGCACTTATGGATCAAGCTAAGTTTTTGGGCTTCATGAACAGTACTCGCCAACCCTTTTGCGAGTTGGACCAATTTTTAGCCCATCTTGAGCATCTAGAAGGTCGATGTCACTTCAGTCGAAAAGTACTCGGCGAGTTGACATGTGTGGTGCAGAATTGGGCAGAAAAATTGTGGTTGCTTTAGGTGTGTTGAACGAGTGGTGCAGAATGGTGCAAAAAATTTGTGGCTAGTTTGAAGGAGGTTTGGTGAGTTGGACCCTTGGAGAAAATGGTTTTGCAAAACTTGGATCAGATTTTTGTCTCCCACGCCAAGACCAACCACCTCTCACTTTCGTCTATAAATAAGGAGCTTGGATCATTTGGTTCTTCACTCTCAACACACAACTTATCTCTGTAGAAAAAACTTTCTCTCTCATTCAAAATTTGTTAGTAGGTTCTGGTGGTTCAAGCGAGTGAGAAGCCAAGTTAGAGGTGTAGCAGCGAGTCTATCCAAAGCTAAGAGAGGTGAGTTTGAGTCTGTTCTCACATCCGAAATGGCAAAGAAGGCCCAGGGGAGAGCAAGACGTATTATTTCTGACATAGAAAAGCAAACGTTGGATGACGAAGTTCCAGAGGAAATGCAACTCAAACATGACAAAGGGAAGAAAACTAGTAGAGGAAGAAGGTTAGTGCTCAACAATGAAAGTTCCAAAGAGGAAATTTAAGCCCCAATTCACCACTCTACCAGGCGAGTAGTCTACTCAGAAAGTAAAGAAGAGGTTTCGCTGATTCAAAGCAAAGGCAAGAGGATAGCCACGCCATCATCTAGAGAAGAAGAAAGCCCCAGAGCCAATTATGAAGATGGCTCTCTGATGGAAGAGGATAAGGACGAAACTGAGTTTTACCGTGGCATGGACGAATTAATGACTGATGGCTACACCACATACCAAGCTTTCATTATCATGGACGAAAGGCGAGCACCACGGTGAGCCAAGACGTGCACCATGAAGAAAACTTCAGAAATGTATTATGAGGCACTAATGTTTAATATCTTCAAGGGTCCTATCTACCCTCACCGTCCAACCTTGGAGCTAATGGGCATAGTTGACGATTTGGACCTGATGTTGGATATAACTGGTGTGTCTCAGTTAGCACCCATGGTGTGCAAATGCTACAAAGAGGAAACAGCCCAATTTTTAGCAACAATTGAGGTTAAGGTGTTCAAAAAGATGATGTTGCCCATGCTTGAAGTGAACAGAGGTAGGTTCATCAAGTTTAGGGTGCACGGCGATTCGTACACTTTCACATTTAAGCAGATGCAAGAACTCTATGGATTTCCAGCAGGCACCCCTTCGTACCCAAGTATTGAGGAGGGTGAGCTCAACGATGTCTGGTTAATGCTGAGTGGGGAAAGGCCATTTGTTCCATTAAGAAGCAAGGGAAACAGAATCTGCAACCCAGTCATAAACTGTGGTAGGCAGATCATGGCTAACTTGCTATATTCGAGACCATCCCCAGGGCCTATAAATCTGGGCGAGATGTAGCAGCTTGACATAACCAGAACAACTCCAAGTGGAAGGGATATACTCGGCAATGAATAAAACTCAGGTTTGGCTTATGCCCTGGCTAGACAGTTTTGTGTTTACAGGAAAAAGACTATGCTCAAAGTTCAACGGGACAAGGCAAAGGCGATTAACATTGGAGGAGTTGTAACCCCAATTCTGCTGGCTTGCGGAATAAAATTGAGTGAAGTAGGTAAAGAAGCGTTAAGGAGCCACGATTCCTGGATGTAAACAAACTCAAAGGCTCAAAAATGTTAAGCAGGAATTGTGCAGATGATGATGTGGTGTACAACCTTTACCATCCATCTAACTTTGATGCTGAAATTGTCTTGCCATGCAAGTTGCTGAGCTCGCTGAGTACAGTTCAGAACGTGGAGTTTGCTTATCCATTGAGCATGTTTAGGCGGGTTGAGCATGTTCAGGCGGGTTGAGCCTGAGCCTGAGCCGGTACAGCCAAACATTGAAGCTGAGAGCGATGAGGAGCCAGAAAAATATTTCTTTGATGAGTACAGTCAAACATGAATGGGCATTCCAGCTAAAGAGACTCACAAATGAATTGGCAAGTTACATAGGCTTGGAAAGTGGCTGGTCAAGAAAGTGAAAAGGGTTAGCCAAGGAAAAGCTTGAATGGGCCAAGGAAAGAGAGGAGCTGCGAAGGGAAATGGATGCAATCAAGGAAATGTTTAGCAACGAGTTACCTTGTGAACAGGATGAAGCCGCTCCAAAAAGACATTTGGTTTCAACAGAAGGAGCTTATACCTCAGCACAGTCAGCCCCAGTTCAAGCTCGCCACTCATTTGCCGAAGTGAAGGAAAGAAGGACGACAAGAAAGAAAGTGCCGAGCAAAGAAGCTATTGCAAAGATAAGATATGGCAGCAACTGGTGAGCTCGACTTTAATATGAAACTGGCTAGCCCAGCTGAACAGCAGAGCAAGCTGAAAATCCTGCTCCAGAACCAGCCATAAACCCAGCGAGTTACACACTTGAAGAAATGAATGCTTCCATGGCTCATATCTTTGACTACTGAGGCAACAAGCTCCATTACCATTGTAATATTCCATAGCTTTATTTTCTTGTGTTTCTGCTGTTTCTGTTTGCTGTGCCTATCTAGGATTCTTTTCCTACTCTTTCATTCACACAGGGGACTATGTGATTTAACTTTGGAGGAGAGTCCTAGACATCTATTAATATGTTTTCTGTGTTCTTATCTTCATCTTTATTGCATGCATCAACTCGCCACTCATTCATCACATTTAGAGCATTAGATTTCATCTCATTCATCACTCACCCTCTAACTTGCATTTCATAAAAATAAAAAAAAATTTCAAGCATTCTCATTCATTTCATATTAGGATTGAGTATAGTTCTATGGGAATCATCTTGCTGAGATTAGGCACTCTTGCTAGGTTGTTGGCTAGTAACCATAGTGAACTTAGTGGTTTGGCGATCTTTCTCTGTAGAAAGCTTATAGGTGGATCATTTGCCTTGGAGAACTATGCTTGCGTTTGTGTCTTGAAAGGATCAGGCTTGTTTCCTTCTAATTTGGACTTAAACTCGCCAAGTTAGGGCCTGGAGATGCATTGAACATTTTCCTTGCTTGAGCTTGGTATGGAAAAATAACTGAAAATGAAAGCTCTTCCAATTGCAACTCATTCGATGATGCCTAAGGTGAGTGGGGATTGTGCGTAAACTCGTACCTTCTTGTGCCTCACTGAAACCATGGAGAGTAGAATATGAAGTAGCTATTCATTGGTGTTGATCCTTAAAAGGGAAGTGAAGCAGACCATTGAATAGGCTGTAGATTCGAAGACCATGAGTTTGTGCTTAAACTGAACAAAATGAAAGAATTAACAAGTGTGCTTAATTGAATCTATGCCATGCCAAGTTCAGGAAGTTGAAGCATATGTTCATTGATCTATAGTCCCTCTTGAGGCATTCACATCTAGAAATAAAGATTAAAGTCTGCACTCTTAGAGACCAACTTAGGCATTAGGGATTTGAGGACTGGATGCTAAGCTTATAGACGAGTATATGGTGAGAGTCATAATGGAACATTGGTTCACTTGTGGTTTACAATTTCAACTTGTTGAGGTGCTTGATTGGTGAGTTAGATAGTCCCTGTGTATGCAACTTTTTTTTCCTTCTTAGTTCATTGCACTTATATTAGATCTAATAGAATCAACAAATGAGGTAGGTTCATTAACAATTCACAGATTCAAAA
>OVAX01003032.1:0-23373 GCA_900406405.1 Lepidium africanum
GATTCATTTACTTGTGAACTTGCTGTTTAGAGATCACCTCTGTTTGAGTTTTGTTAGGCATCTGTGGTAGATTAAAGAGCTTCACTGATCTATGATTCCCATCCTTGAAACCTGCTTATCCTGCTGATTTACTCTTGCTCTTTAGTGCTTTGTATCGTTTTGTTTCCGTTCTCCTTATTGCTATCTGATTCTGGTTCTGTATGTTTTATTCCTATTTGCTTTGGTTGTTTGTTAGTTTATTTGCTCAATAGGTTGATAGTATAATCAATATCTGAATTGGCTTGAATTAGAGAAGTTGAATCGCATCCAAATTGCTAGTTCCTCTCCCATTGGATTGACCATTTCTGTATTGCAACGATGATAATGCAGTAGGATATTTTAGATAGTTAAAACATTGCATCACTGCTCTGGCTTGGAACGAGGTGCTTGCGTTTAGGTCGGATCCGAATAAGGTAGCTATACCTCGGACTAAGGATTAGCCAAAGGTTAGTGTAAAGGATTTCAAAATTGTATATGTTCCTATTCGGGGTTTCGACCAGTACGGCTGAGACAAAGATATTATTTTTTTCAAAGGTTGCCGATAAGGAAGACTTAGTTGAGCAGGGAAATGCCAAAGCAGAATAGACCGGGACTAGCGTTTACTTTTTTTCCTTTTTTTTTTGTTGTACAAACATATTCATTCCCTTTTATGGCAAATTTGTAAATACATTGCCATTATATTTTGAATGTATAATATTCTGCTATTCTCCTTTGTTTTCGAAAATTTTGAAGTTCACTCAATGAGGTTTTATGACTGAATTAATTATGATCAAGATCTTTTGGTTTTGGCAGAGTTTTGTTGACTCGGCTTATTTTTGTGAGAGTTTTATGTTTTCGAGCAAGATTTTAGGGGCTCGGTGAGATTTAGACTCGCCTTGGTTTGTGCGAGGTTTTTGACTCGGCTAAATATGAGCGAGATTTTAGGGACTCAGTGAGATTTAGACACGGCTTTAATTGTGCAAAGTTTTTGACTCGGCTAAATATGAGCAAGATTTTAGGGACTCGGGGAGATTCAGACTCGGCTTTAAATGATAATACCTCTGCTTTGCCAAAGATTTTATAGAATAGTTTAACGAGTCTATTAACTCGGAGAGATTTTAAGACTCGGCTTCTGACTATATGACTTTTCTGTCGCGAGAATGTCTTTTGTTAAGGATTAATCCTTGGAAAATCTGTTCAAAGTTATGGTTTATCTTTTTGTGAGAATTTGATCTCGTATTTGCGAGATACGCTAAATGTGAGAATTATATCTCGTGTTTTTTTGTGAGAACTAGGTCTCAGTTTAGGATTTGCGAGAGTTAGATCTCGGTATTTCGTGCGAAAAGCTAAGTTTTGACTGTTGTGAGAGACTAGGTCTTGATTTTAAGTGAGGTTTAAGACTCGATTTTTCCTTTTGCGAGAGTTTGACCCCGTCTTTTTAGGAATTGGAGTGTAACCCCTTTTTTTTTTTTTGCTAACCCGAGATGGGAACTTATAAAAATTTTATTTAGTTTTAACTGCACCCAAAGGCTACCTACGTACCCTGTTGGGATCAAGCCAAGACGTAGTTCTGATTACATAATTAATTAGATGAGGATTCATCAAGTAACGCATATAAATCGCTGAGTTAGCGTATCTTCAATAGTAATATTGCTTCAAGTTGATGGAGTTCCAAGTTCGCGGAACCATCTATCGTTTCATAGTTACAATCTTGTAGACTCCTAGTTTTATGATTTCGTATATAATATATGCCCCTTCCCAGTTGGTGCCGAATTAACCTGTGTTAAGTTCAGTCGTGTTTTCAAACACTTTCCGGAGTATTGGATCTCCTACTGCAAAGTGTCTTCCACGAACTTTATTGTTGTTGTACTTTGCAGCTTGCTATTGATAGTTTTGTACTCGGAGAAGTGTTGCGTTCTTCCTCCAAATCGTCGATGCTGGTTTCCAATGCTTCATTGTTTAAATTTTTGTCTTCAGAGAAGCGTTCTCTATGAAAAGTGGGTATCATTACTTCTGCTTGGGCCATTGCTTCCATTCCGTAAGAAATAGAGAAAAAAAGTTTATCCGGTTGAGCGTCTCGGTGTTGTCCGATGCGACCATAACACGCTATCCAACTTAGAAGCCCAATTTTATTTCTTTTCTGAAAGCCTTTTCTTTATACCATCTATGATCTGCTTGTTCATTGCCTCGGCTTGTCCGTTTCCTTGTGGGTTTTGAGGAGTATATTTGCTTACTCGGATGTTCCATCTGGAATAAAAGTTAGTGAATTTTGCCTATATTAATTGAGATATGTTGTCTTTTACAATCTCGTAAGGTAGCCCATGTCAGCAGATTACGTTTTTCCATACGAACTTGACTACGTCTCTATCTTTGATGTCTGAATAAGCCTCTGCCTTGACCCACTTCAACAAGTAATCCGTCATGACAAACATGAAGCACTTTTGCTGAAATGAAGGCAACGGTCCAACTATGTCCATTGCCCACCTCATAAACGGATATGGAATGACTACTGAAGTTAGTTCTTCGGTTGGGGCGTGGATGATATGCCCCTGTTGTTGATATTTATCGCACTTGGCTGTGTATTGCGCACAATCCTTCGCCATTATCGGCCAATAATACCCGAGAGTTCAGATTTTGTGTAAGAGTGATCATCCATTATTGTGATTTCCACCAGCTCCATCATGCGTCTTTTTAATGATTTCGTTGATCTTGTCACCATGGATGTAAGTGAGGAGTATTCCGTTTGTACTCTGCTGATACAACTTTCCATCGACTAGGGTATAGAAAGCGCACTTGATCATGAGTCGACGAGCTGACCATCTATCGTTTGGTATTTCTCCATCCATAATGTATGCAAGGATCCTGTCTCGCCAATAGATCTTCTGTTTGTTGGATTGTTCAATATCTGGAATCTATGTGGTGGAGTCATCTAGAGTATCAGTAATTACCGAGACGAGTTCAACATCTCCTTTCGTTAAGCCTATACTCAATTGGTCTATACTTTCAACTAGTATTATTCGCCTTTGAATGGGATCTGTTGTGGATATGAGAGCTGCTAAGGCATCAGCTGAAGTGTTCTCAGATCGGGAAATCTTGTTTACTTTGAATTTCAGTTCCTTTGTCAAATCCTTGATGACTTTGAGGTATGCTTGGTTGACTACCAGTTGGGAATCACAATAAAAATCTATTTCGGTTGCTCCGATTTCTCTGGCCAGTCTAATCCCTATGATCAATGCTTCGTATTCCACTTCGTTGTTGGATGTTGGAAACGCTAGTCGGAACGATTGCTCCAAGATTTCTCCTGTCAGGCTCTCATATCGGATTCTGATTCTCGAGCCATGTTGTGATGATGATCTGTCAACGTAAATCTTCCAAATTCGAAGAACTTTGTCTAACTTTAAAGGTTCCAAGTCGGCAAGCTCAATTAGAATGTCAGCCAGTATTTGAGACTTTGCACTCGTTCTTCCCTTAGACTCGATGTCGTATTCAATTAATTTGATGGCCCACTTAGTCAATCTTTCAGACTGGTCTGGACTATGTAGTATCGTTCGTAGCGGTTGATTGGTCGTAACTTCCTTGCCGAGATCACTACTGCTAACACGAGTTTATTCGTACTCGGGTATCTGGTTTCGGCCCCGTCCAAGAACTTATTTGTGTAGAAAATTGGGTGCTGAGTTCCTCTGTCATCTCGAACCAGCACGCTGCTCGCTACTGATGCCCATACTATAATGTATAAGTATAGTGGCTCTCCGTCTTTAGGTTTCGCAAGAATTGGCGGAGTCGAAAGATACTCCTTTAACTCGGAATAGGCATTCTCGCACTTCTCATCCCACTTTAACTCTTTATTTCCCAACAACAAGTTGTAGAACGGAAGACACTTATCTGTCAAACGCGAAATGACCCGATTTAGGACGGTTATTCGGCCAGTTAGCCTTTGAACTTTTCTTTTGTTCTTCGGGGAAGGTAGCTCTTGCATTGCCTTAAATAGTGGGTTTGCTTTGATTCCCCATTGAAAGACTATGTAGCCAAGACATTCTCCCGAAGTTACTCCAAATGTGCACTTTGCCAGATTGAGCTTCATCTGATACTCGTTAAAGGTTTGAAAACAACATGCTAGATGTTCGACATGATCTTCTACTTTTAGAGACTTGACCAGCATGTCGTCTATGTAAATCTCCATTTTTTGTCCGAGTTGATCGGCAAACATCTTGTTGACCAATTACTAGTAAGTTGCTCCAGTATTCTTCATACCGAATGTCATTACTATAGCAGTAAGTTCCTCGTTCTGTGATGAATGAAGTTTTCTCCATGTTGTCGGGGTGCATCCGAATTTGATTATATCCCGAGAAAGCGTCCATAAATGAGAAGAGTTCGTTTCCAGCAGTTGCCTCTACAATTCTGTCGATATTAGGCAGTGGGAAACTATCTTTTAGACAAGCTTTGTTAAGGTTGGTGAAGTCCACACATACTCGCCACTTTCCGTTCTTTTTGGGAACAACTACCGGGTTAGCTATCCATTCTGGATATTGGACTTCAATGATTGATCTGGCTTCGTTTAGCTTTCTGACCTTGTTAGTTACAGCCTTTGTTCTTTCAAAGCCTAGCTTTCTTCGTTTCTGCTTGTTGGGCTTGTAAGTCGGATCAACGTTCAATCTGTGGCTTGCAATATTCAGATTGATTCCAGGAATATCTTTGGCTGTAATGCGAATGTCCTTACATTTTGTTCCAGAAGTTGGATCAACTTGTCTC
Source organism: Lepidium africanum (assembly GCA_900406405.1). NCBI lineage: Eukaryota > Viridiplantae > Streptophyta > Magnoliopsida > Brassicales > Brassicaceae > Lepidium > Lepidium africanum. The sequence goes on from OVAX01003032.1 coordinate 4,768, forward strand.
AGATTGGCTTACTCAAGTTGACCCCAATACTGACGCATTTAGACGGGTCTATTAGGTCGATAATGACGAGTTCGACGCTAGATTGGTCTTGTTTTTCTGGAACGGGAGGTTCACTCAATGCTTTGCTTTTCACAGTCGCCATGATCATGTGAAAGGCACAATATTCACTTCGGTTTTAAATGTTGTTGAACAGCTTTTTACGAGCTAGGCTGTCAAATTCGCCGACTTAAAAAGCTACCGTCGAGACTGCTTTTCCTCTGTAATTATGTTGTATTGACTCGTGATATTCTTTTTTTGACTCCTTAACAACTTAGTCTCGATGAATTTTCTAAGTTCTAACGAGGATTTGCTTCTTCTCTATGTAGTTTGCATGCCTTGCTGCTCTACAAAGGGCGTCCGAGATTGTACTAGACCGGTTTACGAAAAGATCTCTTCTCAAGGCCTCGTCTGTAACCATTTCGGTTCTTAGAGCCTCAATAGCCATGTATTTACTGACTTTTGCTTTAGTCAGAATTTTCTTAAATCGTTCGAGATACGACTTCAAACCCTTGTTTCAAAGACCGTAACTCTGCTGTATAAGTATCTTGGTTAACGAATATGGTGTATTGCTTCATGAATAACTTGGCAAGTTGATTGAAGCTCTTGATCGATCCAGTTGGTAACTTGGTGAACCATACTAGGGCATCGCCGGTTAGGTTCTTGGCAAAGAGTTGTCAGTAAGCTGCGTCATCCGGGTCGGGATTGTAAGTTGTCCTATTCATCATGACATTTAAAGCACTCATGAATTTGATCGGATCAGTGGTCCCGTCGTATGTACGACACCTTATTCTTGGTCCACAGGTTACTGAGGCCCTTTTTTGTCTTGGTGCAAAGGGCGAGTTCCGAGATTGGGCTAAAATTCGCTCAATCTTTAGTGCCGCACTGGTAGCTTGATGGAATTGAGACCTTATGTCCTCCATCATTATGTATACGACTGCTGCATCCATTGTAGTCGGCGTTTGTTGCCCTAACGCGTTCTGAGTTGTAGACTGCCCTGGTCCAGTCACGTTGGTTGGTTGTGGACTCGTCACTACTCCAAACAAATTTCTCTGGACGGCAGCCAATACTTCTCCATCTGCTCTGTTGTTTTGCGTTGACGGGAGACTACTCTCGTTTAGACGAGACTCAATTCTATCGAATCTTTCTGAATTTAATCGATCAGAAGCCTCGAATTGCGCTATCATGTTGCACACAAAATTTTTGATCAAAAGTGGTCTTTGAGGCGGACCGAGGAGGGTAACAACTTCTTGAGAGTTTTCTCGATTCTCCTCCTGAGTTTGAACAGAGTTCAAAGACGATCCGAGAGTTGGATCAGTGTTTCTTGGAGGTTAAGGTCCCTCCTTTCGGGTGAGCTGATGGTTACTTCGTCTTCAACCATCCTTTGTTTCGTATGCACTCCTTGTTCCTGTGTAAAGAATTCCTTCGATGTCCTCCCCACAGATGGCGCCAACTGTTCGAACCGGGTCTAGCACAAGGAACTAAATCCGAGATTCTGATTAAAAAGAGGGAAAATTGGCAAGGATTCTTGAGAGCTTTGAAGAAAAGAAGTGTATAGCGAAGAAGATGATGATTGCCGAGTACAGTTTATTGCTCAATTTGTGTTGACAAAAAGTGGATCCCTTGTTTGAAGGATCTGCTCCTCTATTAATAGACCATATAGGCGGTTACAAAGTATATTAAATAAAGAAAAATATACACATTTCTAGATAAGATCGTATCTAGAAGATCCTTACTAGATTTTCAGAAATTTTACATGTCGGAATAGAAAAATTTTCATTTTTTTGTTTGCTGATGTGTCGCCCGACTTCCTTCACGCTTCAGCGTGATTCCGAGAAGGAATTCTTCTGAGTTGAGACTTCGGTATACTTGCCGAGTTCAATACTTAGAATTTTGCCCATTATTTCCCGTGGACCGAAATAGAATCTTGTATCCACCTCCAACAATACTTTTATTTATTTATTTATATTACCTTTGAGATTGAAAAGATATGTACGCTCAAAAAATATTTCTATCTTTTGCTTTTTCTATTCTTTCTTTTAACAAATAATGATTTTGTTAATTCTACGGATACAACTGATTTGACATTATTCATATTCAAATCAATCTGATATAATATTTTGGAGTCAATACCAAAATATTATGAATTGTAGTTTTGGGCATTCGGGTATTTGAGTTGGTTCCTGGTAAACTCCATTTGGGTTCGCGTCTTTTATGTATGTAATTTTTATACCCATTTAGAACTCGCACATATAATAGTTGAGGTTCACGTCAAGATTGTGTAGGTCTAGGTACTACCTAATATGTCTACATATGTTCAGGTTATTCGATATCTATTCGGGTACTGGTTCGGTTATGGGTATTAGCTGATACCTATATGTATAGACGAAGAGGACCCATAAAATATTTTTTTCGGTTTCAGGTACTAGTGTTAGTGAGTAGCTTTAAAGATGTCTAACAATTTTACATATAGACTTTAATACATTTTAATAACAAGATCAAAATTTTCTTATTTGCTCACTGCACTATATTATATTTTTATTGTTATTCTTAAATACAAAAACAAATATATATATATATATAGATATATATATATATATATATTATTTATACAAAATTATATATTATAAGTTTTTTGTAAGAAAACACATTATTTTGTTGTTGTTTTTTTTTCCGAAAACTGAATAGATTTAAATTAAACATCAAACTATTACAGAGATAGAGACCAAATCCATATGACTTGGAATTGGTAACTGACCAAAAGATAACTTGATGGACTTGACTTAATTCTGCAATTAAACAGACTAAACAAAAACTAAAACCAAGATGATAGCAAAATAAATTTCTTAAGAAACAAGTAATAATACTTGTGTAAAACCCCACTAGAAAGTTCTTGGAGCCTTGTTGGATGACTCTTCTTCGAAGTCTGGGTACCTTTTACGTTTTGTTTCTTTGTTTATGAAAACCTCCACCTCTTGTTGAGAAGCTGATGTTGCCAAGTCTAGCTCAAATGTTGCAGTGAAATTCTCAAATTGGGAGTTGTTTTGAGCAATGTCTCTGATTGTGTCTGAGAGAGATGCGATTTCATCAATCCTATTGGCAAAGGATTGGCTGAAATAAGTTGCTTGATGAGCTTGGTTTGTAGGTGCATATGTTGTGTCATTGTTTTGCAGCTCCATCTAAGAAAGAGAGCCTGAGGAGTCGTCATGTCCATTAGTGCTAGTCGGTGTGTTGATGATGTAATCAACTGGACTTGGGATGTAGGTACAGCCAGTAGCATCGTGTGTAAGCTTTTGGTTGTTTATTCAAAATTTAGTTACTACTTCATACTGAAAGAAGACTTGTACCCTTTCACCTTCTTGAAGACGGATTGGTTTGAAAAACTTGAGGCAGTCAAAGACGTTGAGGTTGATTCTAGCTCTAATGAGCCCAACTCGAGTTATGGAGACATGTTGCACATCAACTTCAAGAACTTCTCCGAGAGATCTTGCAATGAGACGAGTAGTCATCGGAGAAGCATAGTGGAGCGGTAAGTCATGTATTTAAATCCAAATGGTAATGGTTGAGAGAAATCCCAAGGGTTCACGTGGTTCCCAGTGTTGAAACACCATGAGCCATTCGTTGTACGTGATAGGTTTCCACCGTAAAACAGAGATTAGGTCTGTTTCAGAGGCAAACAGAAACTGCTGATAGTCATGATCAATAATCCTCCCGGTTACACTTGTGTCCATTCTCCATTGACGTGGGAGCTGAATCGCCATCTCCATGATGTTTTGCTCTCTGGGATTCACTGGTCTGGCCACCAAACTGCATCTGGTCATCTCCACAGAGTTGAAATAAGAGTAGTTTGGGAGATAAATTTCGTCGTCTCTTCTTCCCATATGGAATTGTGAAGTTGCAATCCAGAAATTTTCTGCCATTTAAAGATAGAAGAACTGATGAAGGAGAAGGAAGTCTGAGTAAAAGCTGAGTAGAAACTCTCTATAAATAGCAGAAAGTCGTGGGGACATAATCATTGTAAACTGACACCTGTCAGCAAAATAGTCGTTGGTATCACCACAAGAATCAAGCCTATGCATGAGCAAAGGAGTGTTGCAAGCGCCGTTTTGCCTCGATAACTCAATCTTTGGAGAAGATTTTGGGCTAGGTCTTCTGATTGGCTAGCTTGCTGGAGGGAACACTTGTTGGGAGCAGATAGGGGAGATAGTTAGATAATCGAAGTGGAAGATATGATGAGCTCTAGTGGCTAGGGTCTAAGGTGGAAGCTAAAAGGTTCAAAAGAGGCAGAAAAAAACAGTGATTAACAAGATGAACAGAAAAGGAAGAAGTGGAGTACGGCGTTTCAGGATTAGCTAAATGGGCTTAATGGCAACGAGAATCAAATGAGCTAATGAATGGCCCAAAAATAATGGCCGAGGTTAATAAAGATATAAGAATTAATGGTACGACGAAGGAGTTAATGAAAGATTAAGGAAGAGACAACCTTGAATATGGAGATACAACATTTAAGAAATGATGAGGCTTATAATTAAATAAGATTAATATCCTGAGAAAAAGAAAGTAGGCGAGAAACCAGAAGATTTAAATGAGATTAAGTAGATAAAATTAAAAAAGTGAAGTCTAATGAACTTACAGGATAGTAAGGAAGTTAAAGAGAAACTAGAAAAAGCTCATGATTAGAGTCAGCCAAAAGATTTTGAGAAAATTGGAGGACTAACAAGGGAGTATTTAAATGCATAGAAACTCTAAAATATGGAAGAAAAAAGTAAAAAATAAAATGAAAATAAGGCTTTGAAGGAGTAGAGAGTTTATATAGTACTTAGCTTAGTTTATGTTAGGTCTGATCATGACTGGAGAAGCCAACTGGGTAGATCGCGGCTAATGTAATCTATAAAACGGTTTTCCATTACTACACTTCGAGCAATTCTGTGAGTTAGTGAGTGTTACTGCTGAGAGATAGTCTTGAAAGAGATCTCTATCAATTGCTCTTGAATGATTTTAATAAGATGCAATGTGTGATGGAAACAGGGCCATAATACCGAAGTGGATACGGCTTGGAGAAGATCAGGATTTGTTAGTGTGATGGTGACCGATGATATATGAAGGTCCTTGATGCTTTGAAGCATCCATAGCAGTCTTTTAAGCTCTAGATCAAACTTTGAGCTAGTGGCGTGGAAAATATCTCTTGCATGGGTGAAGCTATTATCTGTTAAATTTTTGATTATCCAGGCTCCTCCATGAAGATTTAGGTGCTTGTTCCATTGTATGCTCCACCAAGCTAGAAGTTTCGTGTCATTCTTGATATTATCTACAAGTTCTTGATGATAGCGTGCTTGACAAGTAATCGGTTTGGTGTGTTCTGAATGCAATTTGAGCCATATCTTTGCATCTGCTAAGCAATCTTGTAAGATAAATAAGGTGTCTAGTCTTGTTACTTGAATAATGGTAGTATTCCGATTTTTCCAAATAGCCCACAGTATCCAAGGGAAAGCTAATCTTATTTCTGCAGGGATCTGATGATTTTTGTTGATGTTGAATAGATGGGTGAAATTATAAATTAAAGAGGCCATATGGAATCATTGAAGCGGAGTGGGAAAGTTGACAAGTCTCCAAATTTGTTTGGCTGGATGACATAAGAATAACATGTGATTAATAGTTTCTGAAGGCTCTCCACATATCTTACAGGTGCCAGATTGAATCACTGTTCTAGCTGCCAGTTGTGAGTTGACAGAAAGAGCTCCAGAAAGTGCTTTCCACATAAATATTTTAATCTTATTGGGCGCTTGAATTTTCCATACAGATTTTTAAGCAAGTTTTCCGGGGACAACGGTGTTGAAGAAAGTAACAAACCATAAGTATTGAGATTGTTACATAGCCGGTACCCACTTTTGACTGTATAAGTGCTTGATCTGTTAAAGCTCCATATCCATTCATCCTCAAAATCAGTTGTTGGGTGAATTGAGCGAGTCTTTGAGATTTTGGAAGGATGAAAGGTTGTGTGTAATAGATTAATATCGCAGCCATGAGGTTGTAATAAGTCTGCTACTTTGAGGCTAACATTGTAGATTGATTCTTTGTTAAGTGGAGTCCGCGGCTTTTTATCCATTATCCAATTGTCAATCCAGACGTAAGTGTTAGAGCCGTTACCAATTTGTTTGATTATTCCTTGCTTCATAAGCCATTTGCCTTGAAGAATGCTTCTCCATCCAAATGAAGGCTTATTTCCTAGGGTACTACCCAAAAAAGTCGAAATGTTATAATAAATGGCCTTGTACGTTCTTGCGAATATCGAAATGGGATATTGCAGCAACCGCCATACTTGCTTGGCTAGGAGGGCCTTATTAAATTTCTCAATATCCCTAAAGCATAATCCACCCTGATCTTTAGATTTACACAATTGGTTCCAAGGTACCCATGGGATTTTGTTTTTATCCGATTCATTATTCCACCAAAAATTCCTCATCATACTAGTAAGCTTCTTGCATTGTGATTTGGTGAGCATGAAGCATGACATGACATAGACTAGAAGAGCCATAGCTACCATTTTAAGCATGATTTCCTTCCCACCAGCGGATAGAGTTTTACTGAACTAACTCTTGGTTCTTTGCTTAAGGCTATCAGTAAGAAATTGGAATATTTTATCTTTTGAGCCTTTAAAGGGGTCTGGGAATCCAAGATATTTACCCATTCCCTATGATGAATGGATATTGAGGATTTCTCGAACTTGGCTTTTGATGTCGTCCCATATAGAACCGAATGTGATCGCAGATTTATCGAAATTGATAAGCTGGCCCGAGATTTCTGAGTATTCTGATAAGCAATCCTTTAAAGGTCGGGCGTCCATCACGTTAGCTTTACAAACAAATAAGCTATCATCCGCATATAAGAGATGATTGATTTGTGGACCCGTGTTATGGAATTGGATACCCAAGTGAATTCCTTGGGATCTAAGCGACTCCAGTTTCCCTGTTCAGGCTTCCGTACAAAGAATATACAAGTAAGGAGAAATTGGATGTCCTTGTCTAATACCTCTTCAGGGTTGAATTAGCCCATGGGCCTGACCATTAATTAATACCAAGTATGAAACCGAGGAGATACAATGCATAATCATTTGTATCCATTTTTCTTGGAAGTCCTAATGATTCAAGATATGTTGAATAAAATCCCATTCTAGGCGGTCGTAAGCTTTTGAATATATTCGTTTTCACAAGCATTAGATTAGAGTATCCTTTGCCACCAATTGTGATATGATGAATTATTTTGTGGGCTATCATGATATTGTCGCTAATCAACTTACTTGGAGTGAAGGCTCCCTAGGTGTCATAAATGATATCTTGTAGAAAAGGTTGCAGTCGCCGTGTGATGATTTTAGAGATTATTTTATACGCAATGGAACAGAGACTAATGGGTCTAAAGTCTGCCATCCGCTTGGGGTTGTCTATTTTTGGGATAAAACTTATATGCGTATAGTTCTATTCTTTAGGGAAAGTCCCAACCTTAAAGGCCTTTTGAATTTCCGCAATGATATCAGAAGATATAAGGTACCCGAACTATTGGAAAAATCTTCCTATAATTTCTTGTGGTGTTACCGGAGTCGTAAGGATGGAATTCATGTTGTGGGTAACTCTAGGGTGTATATGTTGGATAAGATTGTAAATGTTACTTGGATTGGATGATTGGAAGAGATCCTGGAAGTATTGAGCAACAATAGTTCCTTTTGATCCCTCTAAGTATTGTATTTTCCCAGCTGAATCCATTAAACCAGTAATACTGTTTTTAATTCTTTGTTGATTGACCTTATTATGGAAGAATCGTATGTTGGCATCACCTTCTCGTAGCCACTTCTCTCTAGATTTTTGTTTCCAGAATTCTTCTTCATTACGAACTTGTTGGGTAAGTTCGAATTTGATTTTTGCCATTTCCTCAAAATTAGGGCGTGTCTTTGTGACCTCCCGTTGGAGTTTTGTACGGAGGGTATCCATTTGCATAGATGAATTAATCTGTTTAGTCTTTTTCCAGTCTAAGATTCCTTTCTTACATAGTTTAATACGATCAATGATGGAGTTGTTATGGTTTATATAAGGGGATTTCCAGCATCTGGCAATGAGTTCTGAGAAATTCTTGTTATGAAACCATCTTTTGTCAAAGAAAAACCATTTGGCATACATAAAGTCGTCAGCTACGAAAGAGGTAAAGATGGATCTATGATCAGAACCCTTTATTTCCATATATTGAGTATGGGTCTTGATAATTTATGCCAAAGATCGCCGTTACCAAAGGATTTATCTAACCGTAGTTGAACTCAGTGATTATTCCTATGGCCCATCCAGGAGACTGGTGGCCTGGAGCTCGAGAATTCTTGCATGTCACATTCGCAAAGTTGGTTCCTAAACGCCTCCATAGTTCTAGGTGGACAAATCGGGCCACCCTGTTTCTCATTGTTGTATTGAATTTCATTAAAATGCTCTATTAAGGCCCACGCAGTACTTCGAGTGTTATTAATCATGCTAAGTTGGTTCCAAACCTATGCTCTCAGATGTTGAATTGGATGACCATAAACAAAAAAGACAAAGATCCTGTGCATTCCAATACTGAGGTTGGCATCTATAATATTGGAGTTACCTTGTAAAATTACCAAATCATCTTTCGCCTTCTAAAATACTGCTAGACCCCCACTGAGACCCAAAGGGTCTATTATATAAGAATTTTGATAACCCAACCAGTTTTGAACTTGAAGAATATATTCTCTTGTATTTTTTTGTTTCCATGAGAAATAAGTAGTCTGGGAATAAGGTTCTCCTTATTTCCTTAAGACGTCGAACTGTCAAGGTATTCCTCAAACCCTGACAGCTCCAACTTAGTATGGTCATTGGCCCTTGGGTTGCTTAAGGATAACCACCTTACCTTCAGGAATTTTTGAATTAAGACCTATATAGAGAGCATCCTCTTCTTGAATTTTATGTTTTTTCTTATTGCTTGTTTCACATGTAAATTCTTCATTAAGTTGAGGTGACAAACCTAGTTGTTTGGATTTTTAAAAGTACGAGAGTTGCAAAAGGGATTATAACACTTCACATGGTAAGTGTGTTTTAGTGTTGTCCTCAAGGATGATGGAGTTGCATCCTTGTGCTCTCCATTCACGAAGAGGTCCTTTTGCTGGTCATCTTTAGTAGTATCCGAACTAGGTTTTTGAGAACTATTTCCAGGCAATATTGAGGAAGAGTTAGAATGATTTTGATCAGATTATAAAAATGAGTCGTTCTTGGGAGGATGTAGAGAAGATTGAGTGCTCAAATCCAGGATTAGAGGAACTGGCTGGGGATTCATGGTACTCTTCTCAGTCGGGGGTTGACTCTCCGAGTTCAGAGGAGATGGATTGGAATGATCAAGAGATGTGAAGTTCTTAGAGGAGGAAGCACCCGGGGTGGGGGGACATGACATGATAGCTGCTTAGTCAGTTTGTAAGAATTAAGATTCTAACTATTCGAGTCAGGTTTAGTTGTGGTCTCACTGTCATGGTCTGAAGAGTGGTTAACTATAGGAGGATTCTTTCTCATTTTTGGTGACGTCTGAGTTAATTATCTCTTTGTGTGGTCTTCTTTTGGTGAGGCTGGAGGAGAGGGGGATCTTAACCAGGGACAATGTGCTTTATCATGCGTAAGACGAAAACAGTGGTAGCATGACTTCTTTACTCTTTCATATTCAAAGCGTATAGTAAAAACCTTACCATCAGGAAATCTGAAAGCTTGTTGTGGTTTTAAAGGACTATCTAGATCATAGAGAACTTTGACTCGGATGTATTCATGAAGTTTAGTCATGTTGTCATTATGATCAATCTCCATCATGAAGTTTCCAATTTGATCAATCGCCATGTTGTCATTATGATCAATCTCCATCATGATCAATCTCCATCATCTCAATCTCCATCATGAAATCTCCATCATGGAGCAATTGTAAGTCTCACCATGTTGTCATTATGATCAATCTCCATCATGATCAATCTCCATCATCTCAATGATGGAGATTTCATGATGGACTTGTTGTCATTATGATCAATCGCCATGTTGTCATTATGATCAATCTCCATCATGATCAATCTCCATCATCTCAATCTCCATAATGTATGATGTCATTATGATCAATCGCCATGTTGTCATTATGATCAATCTCCATCATGATCAATCTCCATCATCTCAATCTCCATCATGAAATCTCCATCATGGAGCAATTGTAAGTCTCACCATGTTGTCATTATGATCAATCTCCATCATGATCAATCTCCATCATCTCAATGATGGAGATTTCATGATGGACTTGTTGTCATTATGATCAATCGCCATGTTGTCATTATGATCAATCTCCATCATGATCAATCTCCATCATCTCAATCTCCATAATGTATGATGTCATTATGATCAATCGCCATGTTGTCATTATGATCAATCTCCATCATGATCAATCTCCATCATCTCAATCTCCATCATGAAATCTCCATCATGGAGCAATTGTAAGTCTCACCATGTTGTCATTATGATCAATCTCCATCATGATCAATCTCCATCATCTCAATCTCCATCATGAAATCTCCATCATGGAGCAATTGTAAGTCTCACCATGTTGTCATTATGATCAATCTCCATCATGATCAATCTCCATCATCTCAATCTCCATCATGAAATCTCCATCATGGAGCAATTGTAAGTCTCACCATGTTGTCATTATGATCAATCTCCATCATGATCAATCTCCATCATCTCAATCTCCATCATGAAATCTCCATCATGGAGCAATTGTAAGTCTCACCATGTTGTCATTATGATCAATCTCCATCATGATCAATCTCCATCATCTCAATCTCCATCATGAAATCTCCATCATGGAGCAATTGTAAGTCTCACCATGTTGTCATTATGATCAATCTCCATCATGATCAATCTCCATCATCTCAATCTCCATCATGAAATCTCCATCATGGAGCAATTGTAAGTCTCACCATGTTGTCATTATGATCAATCTCCATCATGATCAATCTCCATCATCTCAATCTCCATCATGAAATCTCCATCATGGAGCAATTGTAAGTCTCACCGCCTTGAAGAGATCTAATGTATGATGTTGAACTGAGATATTAAACAAATGAACCCAAATTGGTACTTTAGAGATGCAATAATATGCATGCAGATTTATTTTCTTTTCAACAACAACTCCCCAATCATCAAAATTCCAAAGACCCAGATTTGTAACCGCTAAGAGTGATTCTTCGGAAGGAAATTTGAATTGGAAGTGATCATAGGAGATGACTGTGCCTATAATCTTCGAAAAAGTACGCCAAATTTGCGGCATAGTCATCATCACTTTGGCCATGTTCTGTTTTTTGGGTTGAGTATTCGGCCAAAGAGTATGAATTCATTAGTGTAAGCAGCGACATAATTTCCACTTACATGAAGTATAACCGGTTCATAGTCCACCAAATTCATTGATTGAAAAGCATCATATAACAGGGAGGATTCCTTATCCATTGCATGTAGGGGCTGATCAGAGGAAAGATTGATGAATCAGACTTCAAAATCACGATCTAGTCAAATAATGTCTCATGAGCCTCATATCATCTCAATCTTAGTGCATGCATACGATATCCGCATGGATAAGAGAGAAAGGAGAGTAGTAATGATGAAAAGGATGTTTAAATTTATCAGATAAGATAAAGAAGACGAAGAGTAAGAATTTAGGAGAAATTGGAAACTTAGCGGATAAATTTGAGAAGGGGTCGATGACAAAAGTTGCAAATGAAGACTCAATTGGATTGAAAGAGGTATAAATGTTATATTAATGAGCAATCGGGATAGAGAAATTAACCAGCAAGCAATAATCGAAGATTAATCTGGTGAGTATACTCCTTCTGTCGACGAGAGAAAGGATGAATCTTTTTTCATTGTCTGGTGATTCAATTTATTTTGTTGTTTGTTCGACAATATATGGAACATTTTGCTAAATTCTTTTAAACAAAAACTATAAATATTTAATTTATGATAATTTTGTTGAGAAACTTAAGCTGACCCAATTAGTTGTCAGGAGAATGTGCTTGGATGAATTTCCTTTTTAGTTGCTAGGAAAACAGCTCTTTTATTAGTTGTTATTTATTTGATAATAAAAATACAAAGATATTTTTTTGAGTTCATCTATAATTATTCTACCGGTGGGTTTATATTGCAATCTATTCATTTTAAATTTCAAATTCAACAATACCTCTTAATCTCAACAAAAACAATGACAGAAAAAAAAATCTCAGCAAAACAGTCGATGTTGAGCACTAAAGAAATGATTTCTTAGAAGAAAACATTTTTCATACAAACTCAAATCTTAACCTCCAATACTAAACACCGAATCTGATGGCGTTACTGGAATACTAAGAACATGCTGGCGAAGCCAAACCACTAAAAGCTTCGTGTTTATCTAAACAAACTTTCCAATTTGATTTTGCGTAATATCTCAACACTAAATAATTTAATGTAATATTATATATAAAACACATGTCAAAACGTATAAGTGCCGTCTTAGCTCAGTGGTAGAGCGCGTGGCTTTTAACCACGTGGCCGTGGGTTCGATCCCCACAGACGGCGTCGTACTAATTTTATGGATTTTTTTTTTGGTTTAAATTTAGCCTATTAATTAAAAAATAGCTCGGGTCCGGTCGGGTATTAGAAATAAAAACCTAATTATGTCTCTCTTCCCTCTTCTCTTTCCTCACTCGGAGGCAAAACAGTAAAGACCTAATTTAGAGAAACTCTTCGTCGTCGATGGCCATGGAGACGGACGAAGCAGGGATGGGGAAGACGGTTTTGTGTCTGTTAACAGACCCAGAAGGAACTAAGTTAGGTTCTGCCATGTATATCCCTCAAAGTGCTGGTCCTTTGCAACTCACTCGTCTCGTCAATAATTTCCTCGAAAACGTAACAATTCTCTCCCTTCTTTGAACTCTAAACATTGATTTCAAAAATATGATTTTGTCATTTCTGGGTAGTTGAGGATTTGCAGAACTTAGACGCCCCTTTTTTAAGTGTTCATGTACTCTTTTTGGTTTAAGTGTTGATGACTTGCTGCTAAGTATGTATGATTTTGGATATATGGTTACATTTGCAGGAGGAGATGTTACCTTACAGTTTCTATGTATCAGACGAAGAGCTTCTTGTACCTGTGGGAACTTACTTGGAGAAAAATAAAGGTGACAAAAAAATTTAATTTCAAACCAGTTTGGTTTTTCTTGTGTCTTTATAATACCGAATTATAGATTGTGCATTTCAGTGTCTGTGGAGAAGGTTTTGACGATAGTTTATCAACAACAAGCTATTTTTCGAATCCGCCCAGTTAACCGTTGCTCACAAACAATTGCTGGTATGTCTTAATACTTCAAGTTCTGTTTTTGGTGTTCGGTTAAAAGAAAATTGCTTATAACCAAGTTTCATTTGCTTACTTGAGTTGACTTTGTTTTTAATCAAAGGTCACGAGGAAGCTGTTCTTTGTGTTTCGTTTAGTCCTGATGGTAAACAGTTAGCAAGTGGTTCAGGTGACACTACAGTCAGGCTTTGGGATCTTAACACTGAAACTCCTTTATTTACTTGCAAAGGTTCGAAATTTTCCTTACTAACATTCTTTATTTTACTTCCCTCTGTGAATCCCCTGCCCATAGTTGATTTATTATCTTTTCAGGGCACAAGAATTGGGTTCTCACAGTTGCGTGGTCTCCGGATGGTAAGCATCTTGTGAGTGGAAGTAAATCTGGTGAAATCTGTTGTTGGAATCTAAAGAAAGGAGAACTAGATGGAAGCCCACTTACAGTAAAGTCTTTTTCTTTACTTGATATTGTTTATCTTGTGGAATGTCCTTATGTATTTGTTCAGTACTGATTACTGTTGATCTTAACTTTTTTTTAGGGTCATAAGAAATGGATTACTGGTATCTCTTGGGAACCAGTCCACCTTAGTTCTCCATGTCGTCGATTTGTAACTTCTAGCAAAGATGGGGATGCAAGGATTTGGGATATTACGATGAAAAAATCTATAATTTGCCTCAGTGGACACACACTTGCTGTGACTTGTGTCAAATGGGGTGGAGACGGAATTATATATACAGGGTATGTTTGCAATTCGTAAAATGTCCTTCGGTTATTTTAAGCGCTGGTGTCTTAATTTGTTATGGTTTAACTCTTGTTTATAGTTGATAACTTATATCATATCATTGTCAGTAATGGGTTAATGTTATATCTGATTACCATTAGTCTCTTAATCTTGTTGATTACTCGTCCTTGCCTCCATGTTTAAGCTCCACGGTCACTTCTGAGATACATAAGATTATGTTCTTCAATTCTTCTCTTGCACTCTTTTCAAATATCTGTTGCATTTGGCAGTTCCCAAGACTGTACGATAAAGATGTGGGAGACTACTCAGGGGAAGCTAATTCGTGAATTGAAGGTAAATTTTTAGCCATATTTCGGAATTTGTTATGATCTTTTTTCTCTGCATTAGTATCGGACACATTGCTCTGCTGGCTAGTTTTTGGAAATCCTTGTAAATTAAATACTGATATCATAATATTATGATTTGTTCAAGTATCACTTTTAATCACCTCAATTTTCGCTGTGTTACTTCAGGGGCATGCGCATTGGGTTAACTCCCTTGCATTGAGCACCGAATATGTTCTTCGGACAGGAGCTTTTGATCACACTGGAAGACAATATCCTCCGAATGAAGAAATGAAAAAGGTAAGCCTCTTGCTTCACTCCACATTTAGATTCAATTTTATCCTTTTGCTTTGATTCTCATTTCTGCCTTTGGATAATTTGCTGGCCTTTTCTAATTTTTCTTCTTGTAGGCGCTCGAGAGATACAACCAAATAAAAGGGGACTCCCCTGAAAGATTAGTGTCAGGTTCTGATGATTTTACAATGTTTCTTTGGGAACCATCTGTTAGCAAGCAACCTAAAAAACGCTTAACTGGTCATCAACAGGTAAGTTACTTGAAAACTTTCACTCTCTTCTCCCTAGGTTTTTGGATTCTGTTTCTCTGATTCTTGACATTGACTTTTTGTCAAATAAACAGCTTGTAAATCATGTCTATTTCTCACCTGATGGGAAGTGGATTGCAAGTGCATCCTTCGATAAATCAGTAAGGCTGTGGAATGGTGTCACAGGACAATTCATTACAGCTTTCCGGGGACATGTTGGACCTGTCTATCAGATCAGTTGGTCCGCAGACAGTAGATTGCTTTTAAGTGGCAGTAAAGATTCTACTCTCAAGGTAAAAAAAAGGAACTAAAATTTACAGTAGGGGAAATATATTCGTCGATTCTAAATCAGAAAGCTTGTTACTTGTACAGATATGGGAAATTAGAACAAAAAAGTTAAAACAAGATCTTCCTGGTCATGCAGACGAGGTATAAACACTGTTAAAAACTAAATTAGTTTGTGTAAATATTTTCTTTCTTCTTATTCTTCCATCGTTATGAATAGGTATTCTCTGTGGATTGGAGTCCAGATGGTGAGAAAGTAGTTTCTGGTGGTAAAGATAGAGTTTTGAAGCTATGGAAGGGTTAAAATGAGAAAAGCATTTTTGAGATTTTGTTTACTCAGCCAATTATTTATACATATTTACTTAACTTTTTCTTTCAACGTTTTTGGTTTCTCCCTTCAACAACAAACAAAAAACTTATATGGTTTCTGCACGAGAGACCGGTTCTGTATTTGTTTTGTTATTTATATATTTTGTTTGGTAAATCCTCTTCATTTTTCCCTAAGTTAAACAAGATTAGCATGCTAAAAAGCATGTGGATATCGTGTTGATGACTAATTTTAAGAAAAAGAAAAACCCTCTTGCGAAAAGTCCATAGCTTTTTTTTTTTTTTCATCTGATAATATTATAAAAACTTGCAAAGAGCCTTTAGTCCAGTGGCCGGTGCACTTCCCACCGCCTATATTATGTAGGAACTTGGTTATTAGGCCGGCTAGTTATGATCCATTGTTAACAAAAAAAGGTAATATTATAAGAACTTAGAGCAATTACATCGAGGATGAGACCAATCTAAAGCCAGAGGAAATACTACATATCCTCGGAAGCATTGCCCTAGACAAAGGGAAATTGAAAAAAGCATTGCCCTAGACAAAGGGAAACTGAAAAAAGAGGAAAAACGAAGAGAAAAACATAAATGATTAAGATTATAGAATCCTAGAAGCAAGAAATAATCAAAAGAAACAAGAGAAACTTGGAGCCAATCTATAAGATGGATGCGCCATAACCTTCACAAGACCATGCAAAGAACCCACCAGAGAGGACACCTACAATCATGGAGGGTCTAAGGAGAACACCAGACCGTAGCCAAAACCAACAGCATAGAATGTATATAAAAGCAGCAAGCACAAATCTCTTGAAACCAACTCCAACGAATCTACACCAAAAAAATAAAAGCAACATAACAGACCCATCCACGGAAAGAACCAAGAACAAATCTTTGGTTTAAGCACATCCTCTTATCCCAGGAGAGACACGAGCAGAGAACCAGATTCTAGGAACTATAGCAAAGTCAAAATCTGAGTAAAGAAGGAATAGCAACAACACTGAGACTACCCTCCTAAAGAACTCAGACCAGGCTTAACCTTACAATTAAACCTCAACCAAACTACTTAATCAACACAAAAGAACAAAGGACTATAAACAAGACCAAACAATCGATCTGAATGAGGAGAAGAAAAGGGACAGGAGCAACATAGCTAGATATACCAGCTGCAACCTCAGCAGACGAAGACCACACCACTCGAGAAGGTAGAGATCCGAAAAGGATAAACCCAACCGAGTAGAATCCGGTCAAAAACTCCCCAAAACCAAAACTCCGACGAGCCACAGAGCAGAGAACAAACACGGAGATCTCAACGCCGGACCACCCAAGGGAGATCGACAAGGCCCATAAACTCAGATGAAGCTTCATTACTAGAAGAGAAGCTCCTAATCACCATTTCTCGCCTCGATCTACATCAGAGAAAAACGACAAAGTCGGAAAGTAAAGCAGCAACACCACTATGGCGAGACAAAAAGATAGTCGGCTCCGGTGCTGTGAGAGCCACCGACCATCGACTCTAAACCTGTCAGCAGAAGTGGATATGAGTCAAAGGCGAAGAAATTTTATCGCTCTCTTTTTTCTCTTTATTTTATCGCTGTCCATAGCTTCTTTTCTATATAAATAAGATCTAAAGAGCTTTAAACATTGCTTTACGACATATTAATGTTTACTTCTTGAGTTATCTGGTAAATTCGATTCCAAATAGGTATGTGATTATGTGTAATAGGATTTTTGTCGATCATACTATATTTCCTATATCGAAATTCAATCTTATGAAATTACATGTTTCATGTGATAATACTATAATGATTTTTCTTTGTCAACTCTGATATTCATTAATAACTCACAAAAGTGATGGCAAGTTTACAATGCTTAAATCATTAGTAGTCTCTCGACCAATATGAGTGAGAGCATCTGCTTTATAATTCAGATATCTAGAGATTACATGGAGGGAAAATGATCTAAAACAGCTTTCTTAACCTGGCGAAATCCTCCTGATAAAGTCTAAAAGCTGGCCAGTCTGAGCAATAGGTGAAGATCTTTAAAACATCCGCGCAATCTGTCGTCATCTCAACTTCCGTCTGATGGAGAGAAATGAGACATACCATAGCCCAGAGCACCGCCTTAACCTCACAATGGAGAGCAGAGAGACTTCATCTAACGCTGCGTGATGCCATACAGCCTCCCTCAAAAGAATCTGGAAAAGAGATCCATCCAAAGCCTGAGTAAACATTCGTGGCCTTCCAAGATCCATCAACGAAACATTGGTATCATGTAAACCTTGGATTAGTATAAGTGGGGTGTGCAACATATGAATATTACTATAATGTTCAAACTGTTATTTATGGATCGAAAATTTTTTGACTCAATTATTTTTTTTGGGTTGAAAATAGGGGCTAGGCCCCTGTGTTTATTTATGTCAAAGAAGAGTGTCAAGTAACTACAACCTTGGGTCTCAACATCCCCTGAGAATCCTCAGTAAATACAGAAATCAAACCATCCAGAATCCAATCAAAAGAATGAAAACCAAGAGGCAACGTAAAAGCATAATTAGCTAACCCGTCGGCAAGACGGTTAGCCTCTTTATAGACATGTGCAATACGGACTAGCGAGTCCCTTGAAAGAAAGCCATAACACAATCGTGCCAGGAAAGAAAGAGGGTGAGAATCACTTATCCCCTTAGTAAGGAGGTCCACAATAACATGCGAGTTAACCTCCAGCTCCACGCATCGAAAGCCCTTTTCCCACGCAATGTACAAACCATAGTACACACCCCAAAGCTAATGGTGTTGTACAAATGCCAATATTCAAAGCAAATCCACCACACCATGAGCCATTAGCATCACGAATAACTCCACCCGCAGTTGCCCGCCCCGGGTTACCATGCGAAGCGCAAACGAGTGGTCAAAAACAGAGGCTAGAGATTTTTTCGACTCAATTATTACAATTATATATATATATATA
>OVAX01003033.1:0-23365 GCA_900406405.1 Lepidium africanum
GTTAGCAGATACATAATATGTTAGCAAATACATAATATGTTAGCAGATACATAATATGTTAACATGTACAATGTTAACATATACAAAATATGTTATTCGTGTATGCAAAATATATTAGTGGTTGTTACATCTAATTTTAGCATATAAGAAATTTGTTATCCGTTACAATACGTTTTACCATGTACACACAGAGACAACGCATTAAATGCGATGTCCCCTACATTGAATGCTCTATGTTTTCTCTCTATTTTCTATTTAATGACATAAAGGGCAATTTCATCATTTATATGTAGATCCAAAGATAATTTGTAAACAAAAATTATCAAATAGATATTTTGTAGGGTTTAAAAAAAAAGGATATTGAGCAAATTTACCCTATATTAAAAACCTTGGAAAACAAATAGTTGGTATTTGGTATTTGATAATTTTTGGTATTTGCACACAACGGTTTGTCCGTGACCAACTAATATGTTGTTACACTTTGTTAAACGGCCCAAAATTTTCAATAGTATCAAAGCCCAATAACATATTTTTAGCATCATTAACTAGAGTTTATCGTTTTCGAGAAACATTCATAATCATTTTTATAGAAGAATAGTAATATTCGTTTCCATAATCATTTTTAACTATTTATATATACAATTAATTTGAATTTTTTCTCTTGACTAATCTTTCTTTGTGAATAATATTATAAATTAATACGTAGAATGTAAAAGGAACAAAGATAATATGTATCTACCACAC
This sequence comes from Lepidium africanum, assembly GCA_900406405.1. Lineage (NCBI taxonomy): Eukaryota > Viridiplantae > Streptophyta > Magnoliopsida > Brassicales > Brassicaceae > Lepidium > Lepidium africanum. The sequence continues at coordinate 745 of OVAX01003033.1, forward strand.
AAAAAAAAAAAAAATTAATATGTCAAAATAGTTTTCAGGTAAAAAAGTAGAACTCAACTATTACATATAATTCAATGTAAAATGTCTACAAAATTTTCAAATGTCTATGTATCATAGTAAAGCTTATTAACTACTGTTTTATTCATCTAAACTTGCCTTAACCCATTATTCATAATCTCTATAATATAGTTTTTTTGGTTAGGTTCTGTTGTTGTTGACATAACCTGTAGGGGGCAAATGACAAAACAAAATTAAATATACAAGTAATAATAACTATATAAATACTATATATAAGGCAACAAGATTCATGTTATTAACATAAATCTTTGTGGAACTTAAAACTCAAATCCAAGATTGCATTGGATGGTTGCACTTGAAGTAATTATTGGCTCCACTTATGTGTGAGAATATGTCCGAAGAATCTACAAATTGTTCCTCATCCTTTAGTCCCATCTGTAAACCAAATCGGTTTAATTAGATTTGGTTAAATCCAACTCGACATGAATTCATATGTATAAATAAACCGGAGTCTCTTACATAATCTTCATCTTCTTCATCATGATGGCTTGAAGAAGCCTGTCTATTTGGCTCACCAAATTCATCATTCTTTGCAAATCTTCCCCTCACTCTTGGACGACTATCTGCCAATGTTTTTCTACACGCATACTACAGCAAAAAGTGAACCCGGTTAGTATCAAACCTACGGTTTTATCCGGTTTAATATGTCACAAAATCGAACCTTGATTTTTTTGTTGAAATTCCTTTCATTCCTCTTCTTCATGTACCTATGTATCTTCTCTTTCCTTTGCTCGGCCGTGAGTTTTCCAGCTTTGTTCAACGTTGAATCTTCTAAACCGTTTATCTCGATCGGTTTTATTGCTGGAAGAGTCCGAGGTGCCACCAAATGGCTGTGGTTCTCCACGCCACTAAGTGCCTTATTTTAACAAAAGTAAACCGGTTTAGTATCACATTAGAATACCAAACCGGTCATGTACCTTCATAACTAAATTATAAGGCAATTGGAATGTGTTTTTTTACCTGGAGATCTTTTGGATTAAAGATACTTTTGATGGAATCCGGACAAAACAAACCACCATTATCAGCATGAAACTCAATCAATCGTTCATGTGACTTGTTGATCTCCGATCTCAGATGCATAGCCCCGGGAAGAAAACCGGAATTACTCTCAGAAGATAATAAACCGGTGGTCATATTCATCATATATCCCGGTAAACCGGAAGTACGGAATAAAGATGAAGGGGAAGAAGGATTCAAGACAAGATTGTAACTTGGGACAGAAGAAAGACAATCTTCTTCGCATGCACTTGATTGTAAAAGAGGAGGACCCAAAGAGGAAACCACTGGAAGAGACAGAGGTTCTTCCGTGTATAAATTGTTAGGAGGCTGATGAACAACTTGGATTCCTGATGAGAAATCAAACTGGTCTTGGCTTGTTGCTGTAAAGAGATTATCGATAGCTGGATATTGCAGTGAAGGTGATGAGAAATCAATTGAAGCAGCTATGTCGTCTTCGAAATCTTCCTGTGAATCGAAGATTATGGACAAATCCGTGTTGTTGTTGTCATTTTCATCATCTTGAAGCTTTTTGTTCTTGTTGTTGTGGTTACTGTTCTCAGTTGTTGTGGTTGTATTAGTGTTGGATTGAAAGCTTCCAGATTTCTCGAAAGTGTTTGAAACAGAGGTAACTTCAGAAATTTGATTGAAGGTTTCCGGAAACAGTTGTGGATCGCAGAAATCGAAGATTTGAGCACTAAGAGGGCTCGTGATATCATCCTGAAGAAACAACACACAAACAATCATTATTTAGATCAAAAGATAGAGCAGAGAAAGTAAATGATCACGATAAGAGATTACGTTAAAGCCAAGCATCAAAAGAAGAGAACAGAGATATGATTTGCTTGAGTCACAAGAAACAGAAATGATGAAATCCTTAAGAATTGCAAAACCGCTTCTTAAGAGAGATTTATATAAATATAGTCAAGTTATCAAAATTTGGTTCTCTTCTAGGTTAATTTTAGAAAGAATCAATCTATAAGAGGTTTATATTCTGTTTTTCGAAATCAAAACACATCAAGATTTTCATATCTTTGATCAAATCCAATGTTTTGTTTGTTATAAATAAATTCAGTTTAAGACAAAACAGATGTTGGTAAAGAGAGATTAAATGCATCTGTTCTTTCATGTGACATGTTAAGAAGAAGCTGTAAGAAAAAAGTAAACGAGAGTGGAATTTCTATACAAGGAAAGTTTTCCGATTCTGGTACTTGTTTTTGGTATAGACAAAAAAACTTAACATTGCCTGGTATGAACCAACATTTAGATTTTTTTCCCACAAACAAAAAGTAAAGAGCACTCATAAGTTATCAGAGAATGTAAGAAACCTTCATGAAGATCATTATGATCATACGCATAAATTTCATGTAATGTGAGTTTCGGTTTTGCACTTAAACTATATATAATAAAGTGAGATTGAGAAGTCAAATCTAGAATCTTAATGACTTCTGATGAAAAGGAAATTTATACTCGAATATGATTAGAAATAGTAGAGATGGACTATAATTTGTAGAACAATGTTATACATCATGCACGTGATGATATTCTATATATTCAGCCTACTAGTAATATAATCGTATGCGAATGAGTATGAGAATGATAGTGTTTGATGTTAAAAATCGTATAGGAAAGTAAATTCAAGTGTGTAGAGAATAACAAAGAAAGCAAAGATAGTGAAAGGAATGAAGAATGAAATAAATTTATATAGAAAGAGATCAAATGGAATATAGAGAAGAAAACGACGTTATACCAAAAAAGAAAACTAGTTAATTTATATTTTTTTATATTTCTTTATGAAAAAACTCATTGAAATTGTGGATTGCTTGAAACATAATTCAAAGAGAAACAACACATATATGCATGTATATAAATGAAAAACAAAAAATGGTTATAAAAGAGAAGAGAATTACGATTGAAAGCTGATCATGAGACGAGGTCACGTCTCGCAACATTCTTTAGATATTTATCTTCAAAGGTAATGCGAATTTTTTCTGGGAAAAGGAGAGAAAATTCCCCAGAAGATGTGGATTAATTATAGCAAGAAAATTAACGAAAAAGGCTTAACGAATGCTTTGCGAAATAATGTTGGAACCAGTGATGTATAAACAAAAAAATCCGTCGAAAAAAACTGTAAAAAACAAAGAGATGATTAATTTGAAACAGAACAAAGATTCTTCTGTTTGGGTACAGAGAAGAAAATCAAATTTCTTACAGTTTCCAGGAAATAAAATGGAGATTACGGAGTTTCACGTAACCATATATATACTTTTGATTTATATGTATGTATATATATAGTCTAATGCTTGGCAATATTTATTATTTTCATGTAATAAGGTGTTGTTAGATAAGCCAACGTGGCACTTAACATTTATTATTCTCTTCTTCCCATGACGTGGCAGTGCCACGTCGATATATAAGTGTTGACGTGGGAACTTGGTTTGACTGGTCAATGAGTTTGACCCAATTCTCATTGCGTGGATTTTGACGTTTTTGACTGAAAATTATCCTAAATTAAGTCCTATATTCATGGAATTAGTTTTCTATTTTAATTTTTAAAATTAGATTTGTATTTTGTTTTATTTTGTATAGTATTTGCTTTTGCTAATATTATTTACGTGCCTCGTGTTTTGCGCAAAGGACTGAAGAAGATTTCGACCAGGTCAGTAAAAATACGAGAAGAAATATATTATAAATAAATATATTCATAAATGCCTATGGACAATAAGAATCTTTTTGCCGTAAGAAAATTTATTTAGAAATACTATAAGATAAAATTCGAAAGCAATGTTTATCCTATCACATTTTTCGAAATCAAAATGATTTAATCCGGATTTAACACACAAAAATGATATGATTGTGACATATTGAGCATAGGGTCAATGGTGAGGTAGCGCTAAGATATGTAATTTCCCTCTCATCCTTTGATATTTCATTTTCGTACACTCTCTTATTCTAATAACCATAACAAGAATAATAAAAGTACTAGTAACTTCAGGATTAAAATGATGCAAAATACTTTTATTTAACTTTATTTTTTGTCAATAAATACATCAAAACTTATGGATCCATAACCCAATTCTCAAAATTCTAACAATACTCTTTAAATTCTGGAAGAAAGATAAACAAAGAAAGTTTATCTCCAAAATGCACACCTAAAACTGTGTTGCCGATATAAATTATAAATGATTTTCTTCATACACTACCTAGATCTTTAAGTGTAATTTGCATTTTATTTTTATTACAAGGGATCTCCTGATTTTTATTTTTAAAGATCATGAACATCAATATCTCATGTCAGTATCTTATTTGGTCTCAAAAGTCTTTCTAGCACTTAAAGATTTCATGATTGTATCCCATTCTTTTATCCCAATATATGACAAAAAATATCAGCAGTTCACTCTCTAGTTGTGTGGAAACTAATATTTCAGAAACTCATAGATAACACAAAACAATACATAATTTTTAATAATACAAAAAGCAGCGAATAATCGTAAAATAAATGGAAAAGTGCCCTTTAGTTAAGTGGTCAACTCCACTCCTGCCATCGTTTTTAACAAAAATTCGAGTTCATTAAGTCGTACAATTTCACATTATATTGTTTGAAGTTTGAAAAATTATTTAGATTGTAGATTTGATCTGTCATTCCAATTTCAGACCAAAAAAAAAAAGTATAATAGTTGAAACTGTGAACTTCATTGGCAAAGATTAGATACAATATATTTTTGTATAACATTTTTAGTATTATTTTTTGTATTGTTGACTACACTGAAAATAGTATACTTTGTTTAACACTGAGATAGACTTAACAATCAGAACAATAAAGCATAGACTTACCAATCAGAACAATAAAGTACAATTTACATGCATTCCATGTACGTAGTTGCGATAAGGAATAATTGGAAATAAAATTTTATAATATGGTATCACAAGTCAATTTCAATAAAATGCTAAAAGAGAAGATTGAAAGAAAGGAAAAAAATTGAAACTGCTTAAGATCAAAGCTGATTTTCAATGAATTTGATACTGATATGACCATCTTCATCTAGTATTTGAATGCAATATAAATATATGCACATACGCATTAACCAATAAGAAAGCGACCACCACTTTCACACAACATATAGAACCAATATCCAGAAATAAGATCAAATTATATATAATTAACATTCTATCTAGTATTGTTTTATATTATTCACATACATACACATGTGGATATTGCGATCTACTATTTGAAATTGATAATTCGATAAACACAAAAACAATTCAATTGAGTTTTAATTTTTATTAGAAAATTTTTTTTCTACAAAAGACTAATTTCTGTTGGTTTTAATCTATACCTAGAAACCAACCTAAAACAATTCTAAAAATTCTAAAACCGATAACCTAGAAATTCAAGTCACAAACTCTACAAACTTAACCTAAAGTTCTAAAGCCTTGATTTACACTTGAAATCCCTTTTATAACACAAGGGCTCGGGATTCATATCCCTACAAAATCACAGTTCAAAACCTAACTAATCTTATCAATTCAAATAGATAAGCTTTATCTACAAATTCAAACTTGCTTTCTCCTCAAGTCTTCATGTGCCTTGCACATGTCTTCATTAACTCGTTGCTCATGCCAGACACGTGACTACTTCACAACTTTAATCTCCCCTTTTTGACTTGATGTGATGCATAAGCTTAATCAGCTGCTCAAGTTCCTGCTAGCTCAAAAACATAACACAGCAGAAACAACTAGCCAAATACAATCAAAGGTTAATGCATTAAACGATGAATCCTTAAGTCAAAAACATTCGATTAACCATGAAAACCAAAAGAAATTACAACTTGAATAGTTTGTAATTCATTATCCAAAAACCATCAGAATAAGTTTCATCATTAAAAGACAAGTAAAAAAAGTCAAAAAAAAAAATGCCACATGTTGGCAAAAGTATAGCAAACAATGCTCTCTCCCCCTCAACCTAAACTCCCCCTCAATTAGATAGATCGTGAATCTGATCTTGGTCATCCTCCTATTCTTTATCAGATTCCTGAATCATATCAGAATACAGAATTTCTCCCTCTGCTTGGCATCAGATAAAGTAAAAAACAACTAATATTAGAAGTAACAATCGAAAAAAAGTAAAACTTACCTTTAGTGCTTACTTGCGCAAAAGCACCATCTCTGTACTGTGAGCTAGGAGAGTTCGTTGAGTGAGTATTTCTCCGATACAAGTTCTCTGACTTTGCCTTTCTGTTTTTTTGAGGATGGTTTCTGGGTTTTGTGAGAGGAGACAACAACAGGAACTTCATGTTGAATGGCGGTGAGTCGAGTCAAGATAGAAGGATATGGAAGATAAAGCTTCGACTTCGTTTCCTTCGTTGATGCTGCTACCTTCTTGATTTGACTGAAAATCACCTTTTCGAGATTAAAAACTTTGCGAGTCCCAATCTTGTAAGCTAGTTGAACCATGATATTGCTGACATATCCTTCGTTGGAAGTGGGGAGCCAATTTGTACAACAAAAAGTGTACAACTGAGAATACATCTCAGTGAAGTGAGCTTTCTTTACCATGGAAAGGTTCCTCTGAGCACAACCAGTCACTATAATCGCCATATCTTCTGTAATACTTTCAACCTTCTGCGGATTTGAATGATCTGGAACATTTGGAGCGTCAAGTACTTCGTTGATTTTGGAAGCAGAAATAGTGTATTTGAAGCCTCTCAGGAACACAATCCAAACGTCACTATCTTGATCTTGATATGACAAACCCAAAACTCACAAAGAAAATTAGAGTTATAATCTACAACTAAGTCCAATGAATTAAAACAGACCCGAATATTTCAGCAATTGAACTAGTTCTGATTCCTGATCATCAAACGCATACGCATGCTCAACTATAAATCTTTGACTATTAGAAGAGTACAAATTTTACCTGCGATATGCATCTGACGATGAAAAGATTGAGGAATCAAACCCTAAGGTCAAAGGCATTTGATATCGTTGAGATGAAGATTCTAACTTTACAGACCGCCTTGTTTTGCGACTTCCTGAGTTCAGATCAACACTCATCGGACGCTTGCAATTCTACCTGGAATGTGTCTTTTCAGTTCCTTGACCCTTTGAAACCCTAATTACTTGAACATCTTTATCAATGGTTGTATCAATTATCTTCTCTGGTGACTGAGTCGACAAATTCAGTGTCAAATCAACTTTTGTGTCTTCGAAATCACCAAGAAATGGTGACTTAGGTTGCTCAGGCGGTGCAGACATGTCACGATGATTAGAATCGAAGGCAACATATTGATAATTTAAGGATGGAGCAGCAGAATCTGAACGGGCAGTTGTCGACGGAAGCTTCAAGCCCTAGAGTTCATACACGATCATAGATCGTTCCTTGTCGTTGATATATTCAACAATTGTTGCAAGATCAAATCCGAGAAGAGTCTGAGAGTTCTCCATACCTTTGAGTGTGAGCTTCTTCATTTTTTTCTTCTTTGGGATTTTTCAGTGAGTTGTGTTTTGAGGAGTCAAAGAGAAAACGAGAAGAAGATATAGTACTGATTTATTTGATGAATCTAAGAAGCGAATAAACTTGGTCTTAAAGTTATACAATGAATATAAAGTAGGAACTTGGTTCTGAAACTGGAAGCAAACAACTGAGCAAGGTAGACATATATCAGGATTGATCGACTCAATGGAAAATAACCGCCTATCATGCCGTCACGTGCCTGTCAGTTGTTTGAAATCAATCTGTTTACCACGGGTAACCCTGCCCCCCTGAATCTCGCCTCTAACATCTGTTGAGGAGTGATTCCGATGAACTTGAGCTGGGGTGTCTATGCCTGATTGTTTATCACTTTGTTGTGGTGTCTCAAGCGGTTGATTTACCACATTAGTGTCATCAATCCGTTGATCCAGAAGACGAAACGCTGAAGCATCACCAAAAACCACATTTATGGTTTCTTGAACAGTGGAAGTACGTCTGTTATAGACTCTAAAGGCTGTACTTGATCCCGGATAACCAAGAAAGAGTCCTTCATCACTTCGTGAATCAAATTTCCCCAAGTAATCTTTATCGTTGAGAATATAATATACACATCCCAAGACATGGAAGTTGTGTATTGTTGGATTTTTTCCTTTCCGTAGCTCATAAGAAGTTTTTGTTGTTCCTTTCCTCACATACACTATGTTGATGATGTAGCATGTTGTATTCACTGCTTCAGCCCAAAATGTTTTTGGAACATTACTACCATGTAGCATGGCTCTGGCCATCTCTTGTAAAGCTTAATTCTTACGTTCCACTACACCATTTTGCTGAGGACTTCGCAGTGTAGAAAATTGATGATCAATGCCTTGTGCTGAACAAAAATTTTGGAAAGCATCATTTTCAAATTCTCCACCATGATCACTGCGGATAAACTTAATTCCTTGACGTTGATTTTTTAACTGTAGAGCCAATATTCTGAAGCTTTCGAAAGATTCACTCTTTTCTCGAAGAAAGCGGACCCATGTGTACCTGCTAAAATCATCTACAAGTACCAAGATGTACTTTTTTCCTGCCAGACTTTCAATCTGAATGAGACCCATCAGATCCATATGCACCAATTCAAGAATTTCTTTGGATCTCACATCCGGCACAGACTTGTGTTGAGTCTTTACTTGTTTTCCCATACTGCATGGTCTACACACAAACTCCTGATCACGTCTAAGTTTTGGTAGTCCATTGACAATCTCTTTAGTTGAGAGATCCGCCATAATTTAGAAATTCATGTGACCTAATCGCTGATGTCAGATCTGTGTTTCACTTTCAGACTTTGCCACTAAACATGAGGTGCCAAGGACCCACATATAACAGTCATTTTCCAGTTCTGACTCCTTCTAGATGTATTGTGCCTTTTACATCTACAGCTCGACACTCTGTACGAGTAAATGTTACATCAAGACCAGTATCACACAGTTGACTGATAGTGATAAGATTTGCTTTCAGACCATCAACAAGGAAGACGTTAATCAATTTTGGATTCATGGAGCTTGCAGTATGACCTTTACCTCTTATTTTGCCTTTAGCTCCATCTCCAAATGTAACTTTTCCAGCAGTTACTTCTTCGACATTCTACAAAGCTTTTCTTACTCCTGTCATGTGTTTGGAGTATCCACTATCAAAGTACCACTTCCCTTTTGAGGATTTGGAGTCTGTTTTTTCAGCTGTGAAAGCCACCCTATTGTAGAGATCATATTTCTTTACCTAAATCTGATTCTTGTTCTTACCGTTGAACGTAAATCTCTAATGCCTTCGCAAATTTTGAACTCGGGTCTGAAGTTTATAACATTGTCGTTTCATATGACCATAAGCACCACAAAACCAACAGTCAATGTACTTTTTCTTTTGATCACCATAATACACATGCTTCTGTTTTCTCCATCCAAGACTCGAGTGTGGTTGAGAATCCTCGTACTTGTATCTCTGAGTTTTTCCCTAAGATCTATCACCATAATACACAGGCTTCTGTTTTCTCCATACAAGACCCGAATGTGGTTGAGAATCTTCGTACTCGTATTTTTGAGTTTTTTCTTGAGATTTAAAGATGGCATCAATACTCTTGTTTGGTGCGTTGATGAATTCTTTTTCCTTTTGATTCAGCTCCTTTGTAGCCAAGACCTTGATTGACACCACTGGTTTGACTGATGATAGCAGATAGTCCAAATCCTTTGTTCCTTTAGAAAGCATCTTAACTTGCTTCAACTACTCACTTAATCTGCTTTCAAGTTGGATGTTCTTTGTTTTTGTTTCTTCTAACTCTTGTTTAGTTTTCTTAAGTAATGACTCAATGCTCTGCTTCTCACTTCTCAACTTCTTGTTTTCTTCTTGACATTCTACCAAAGACTTAATGAACAAATCTAATTGATCCTCTTGAGTCATGTCCAGTTAATTTTCAGACTCCGACTCACATTTTTTAGAACTTTACAACTCTGAAGATTGTTGAAATTCATCAGTCTTCTACTCTATTGAGTTAGGGACAATTTCATCATTATCTTCACCTTCTTATACATCGATCATGTCAATAATACCAAGATTTGACACAAAATGATTTAGAATATTATCATCTTCATTATCGCTGTATATATCACTCAGAGTAGTGATAGCTGATTTACCACTCACTTTAGACAGACACTCGTTCTTAGTGTGACCATACCATTTGCAATCATAGCATTGAATGGCCATCTTCCTTTTAACAAAAGGACATTCTAATCTGAAATTTCCGAAGCCTTGACATTCCAGACACTGTTTGTTAGACTTGAAGTTGTCCTTATCAGATGTTTGCTTAGCAGATCCCTGATATTCCTTTTTCTGTCCCTTATCAGCTTTTCGAAGAAGTCGTTAAACTATCAGTCCCACTTTTTCTTCAAGATTTTCAGTTGACTCATTTCCATGAGTGGGTTTATCAGCCACTAGATCTATGTTTTTTCCTTTGGTTCCACTATCCTTCGAAGCTATCTGCAATTCATAGGCTTGCATCATGCTAACCACTTGATCAAACTTCATGTTGTCAGAAATCTGTGTGACTTCTAAAGCTGAGCGGTGACCATGAAACTTAGTAAGAAGACATTTTAGGAAATTTTTCACCAACTTCTTGTCTTTATAAGTTTTTCCTAGAATCAAGGCCTCGTGAGATAAAGCGGATAGTTTGCTGCTGAACTCAGCGACAGTCTCATATTCTCCAAAAGTCAGATTCTCGAATCTAGAAGTTAGCAAGTCTATTTGAGTTCTCTTCACACTACTTGTACCCTCAAATCCTACTTCGAGAATGTCCCATGCTTCTTTTGCACTTTTGCAGCTTTGAGCTCTTTTGAACTGATTCGGTTGCAGAGAGTTGAATATCGCCGAAATGGCTTTAAAGTTCCACTTAACATATGACTTTTCTTCAACGGTTCACTCTTTCCTTGGCTTTGGAACTAGATTACCCTGAGCATCCTTCATCAATGGCGGTTCCCAAACTTCTACCACTGCTAACCATGCATCTAAATCAATACCCTGAATGTACTGAGCCAATTGCACTTTCCAGTGTCCAGAATTGTCCGGATCCAGCTTAAGTGTTATAGGATTTTTTTTTGTTATAGGATTTCATTGTTTTTTTTTTTTTGTTATAGGATTTCATTGTATTCGTATAACAAAAATGTACTTAGCCAATTGCACTTTCCAGTATCCATAATTGTCCAAATCCAGCTTTAGTTTTGATTCCACCACTATAAGAAAATAATGCCAAAACCATCGGGAATTCCGACCACCAAAATCCCGTTGGAAATGAATCGACAACATTCCGACAGAAGATGACCGCAAAAATGAATCCCGTCGGATATCTTCGGGAAATGCATTTTTCTTTTTAATTTTTTTAGTTCGAAACTAAAATCCCGTCAGGGTCCGTCAGGTTTGAATCCAATGGGAACCAACGGGAAATGTATATTTTTTCATTTTTTAATTTAGAATTAAAATCCTAATTGGGGTCCGTTGGGTTTGAATCCGATAGGAGACGACATGATTTTTATTTTTATTTTTTTAATTCGGAATTAAAATCCCGTCGGGGTCCGTCGGGTTTGAATCCGACGGGAACCGACAGAAATTTTATTTTTATTTTTTAAAATTTTTTAAAATTCAGAATTAAAATCCCGTCAGGTCCGTTGAGTTTGAATCTGACGGGAAATAATGGGATTTGTATTTTTATTTTTTTTTAAAATTTTTAATTCAAAATTAAAATCCCGTCGGTCGACTGGATTTGTATTTTTATTTTAAATCGAAATAAGCCGAAGAAAACTATTGTATCCAACAGAAGTGGTTACAACATGTTTGCATGGGATGTCACTGTTTTAACCGAATATTAGGTTTTCGTAGGAAGCCGTCAGAACCTACCGGATAGTTTCCTCTAACATGAGTTCCATTTCTCTCCATCAAATTCTCTTTTATTCCTCTCAAAATATACAATGTCAAACTCGTATTTTTGATCTTGGATGGACGGACCATGTATCGATGAAGCAACAGAGACATATACCGAAGAGTATGCTGCCGGGTTGAAAATTTTATGGACTTTGCGGCGTATCAGAGTCTCCTGCTCGAAATAGGTAAGATGCATTCACTACAAGAAAACATGTTATATTGTGACCAAAAATTTTTGACTAAAATTTTAGTCAACATAATTATGACCAAAAATCTATCAATTCTTGACGAATTAAATATTTGGTTATTAAATAATCAAAATATTTTGACCAATCGATATGTTATCAAAATATTTTGATCACTTTTTGACGATAATATATAACTTTGACCATGATTATAACCATAAATTGGTCAAAAACAGTTATTTTGATTAATTTTTGATCAAAATTGAACAATAAAAATTGTTGGTTGAAAATTTATATTGGTCAAAAATTAATCAAAACACTATTTTTTTGACCAATTTATGATTATAATCATGGTCAAAGTTGAATTTATTTCTAGTAGTGATTGTTCGTGTATAAAATGTCAGAATATCAAATACATTCTAGTTAAAAATATTTGGAGTCATCTTTACTGGAGATGTTTTTTTCCTTGTTACAAAATATGATATTCGCATGGAGAAGATGGTTTGAATGTTAATTTTGCTAGTTATAGCGGAGTTTGTAATACTGTTATAGGTGAGGAATTAGGTAACATGGTAGACAAATGAGTAGATGTTAATCTTGATAGTAGCATATTAGGTGGTTTAGGTGTGGAAACAATAGTCTCTGTGGAAAACAATAATGGTATCTTTCAAATGGTCAACGATGCATTTAGGGAGGATGTTCTGGTTTTTACTGAGACTAGAAACAGGGGTGAAGAACCAAATGTTGATGCACATGCACTAAATTATAAGGCCGATTACTTAGTCCGCAGGCTGTGCCTCAATACAAATTTTTCAAACATTTGCTTGGGGCATTTAGTTATTGGATAAATTTTAGGGGCATATTTTTTTGTCAAAATTTTTTAAGGGAATATATATATCTTATAAATTTTATTTATTTTTATCACAAATAATACACTAAGTTTTCAAAAATTTTTACAAATATTTGAATTTTTTTTAATTTTAAAGAGTTGTAATCTACAAATGGTAATAATTTAATAGTTTAGTATGTCAATCTTAAAGATTATCTAATTCGTTTGGTATATCACACGAAAGACTAACTAATTGACTATATAATATATTGAAACAAATGTATTAGAAAATTGATTTTGAAAATTTAGTTAGCTATTTAGTGAAAAAATTCGTACTTAATAGCTAATATTTTGTTTGCAAATTTACTTTCCATTTGTTTTTGTGTATGATGATAGTGAATTTTTGTATATGCTTTTATTTTTGAAGCATATTTTTTAAATTTGCCTATAATATTATTTATTGTTGGCACGACTCTATTAGACTACAATATTAAAAGGTTATCTGGAAATCAAGTATTTGTGAATCTGTGAATGAGGTATGAACTTGATTTGTTCGAGATTGAGTAAAACTGAAAAAAAAATCATCTTTCATGAATGTAATATTTTTACACCTTAGTTATATATTGTTAAAAAACGAAAAAAAAAAAAAAAAAAAAAAAAAAAAAANAAAAAAAAAAAAAAAGACAAGCAAAGGAGACAACAATTGTCGACTGTCGTTCTGTGCTGAATTAGACAGTATTGGACCGACGTAAAGCCCAAATATAAAAAGTCGATCGTTAAAGGCCCAATTCCCACGCAAAATTGAATCCCTAACGTCGACTGAGAGTGAAAATTTCTTCTCTCTCTTCAACCATTTTCCGGCTTCTGCCATTTTGCTTCGTAGCGTCGGACCGGAGAAGATAACACTCTAGCTCCGCCCACTCACAGGGACTTCTACGTCGACCTAATTGCTCGTGCTTACTCGCTACGATGAACTGTGCAAGTAAGCTATTATTCGTCTCTCTCTCTTTTTTTCTTCTCTATTTTTCCAATTTAGGGTTTTCTTGTTGTTTATTTGGTGGCGGCACTATGGTCTTTCTACCATACAGTTTCTGGAGAAGTTCCCGAGGAGCCAGTGGTTTCGACGAAGTCAGGTTTGCTCTTCGAGAAACGATTAATCGAAAGGCATATATCGGTAAGTTTGAAGCCTTTACTTCTGATTCTTTTTCTGTTCTGGCCGGAAGATTTCAAGTCTTTTTTAGTGATGTTTGGTTTGGTTACTTCGTTAATTCTAGTAGCAGTCTGATTTTTTAAGGAAATTCGCTGATTTGAACTTTTAGGGACTGATGAGATTTGATTCGAAATTCTCTCTTAGATTTCTCAATGCACTTGGTTATATACTCTTGCGGGAAGTTACAAGTTCCTTACTAGCCAGATGAATACATATATTTCATTCGTTGATACTATAGCTTCAATTTTCTAGATAAAAATCTTTGTTGTGTATTTCCCACCATAGATCTGCAGTGAGAGCTCTTTTAACAACCATTTCACCTGGTAATGATTCTTGTTAATTCGTTTCCCCTTTAGGATTATGGGAAATGCCCGGTTACTGGCGAACCACTTACCGTTGATGACATTGTTCCCATCAAAACAAAGAAGGTAGTATGATTTATTTAATTATCTGATGCGGAGAACTTTCGAAGAAATTTAATAAGCTGTTTTGGTTTATTTGACCGCTGTTCAGATCATAAAGCCGAAAACATTGCATACAGCTAGTATCCCTGGATTGCTTGGAACGTTCCAAAATGTAAGCTTTTATTTTTTTGCAACTTTGTTCCTACTTTTTCTTTTGGTTTTATGCTTGTTCATGGGAGGTTCACTTCACTGTAAACATGTCATTGTTTCTGTTATTGGTCATTTGGAGTTTGGTTGATCTACTTATAACAAATTGTTCAAGGTTGGTTATCAAAATTATACAATATTTGGAACATTGGCATCAACTCTTTAGCACAGTTATTTGTTCGTTTTCCGGGTGCTAACAAGAGAAACTTTTCATTAAAAGTTTATCTGTTTTACATTTCTAGGAATGGGATGGTTTAATGCTATCAAATTTTGCGCTGGAACAACAACTACATACTGCAAGGCAAGAGCTAAGTCATGCCTTGTATCAGGTAACTTCGGTTGTGTGTTTGTGCTACCACTTTATGAACTTCCATGATCAATTAATTTTTATATTATGTACGTTAGACGCTAGTTTAATTTTCCTCAGCCATTTCATCTTTTATTAAGTGTGTTTAGTCTATTTATGGTGTAATTCTTCCTTCTGTTTGCAGCATGATTCTGCTTGTCGTGTGATTGCTAGGCTTAAAAAGGAACGAGATGAAGCACGCCAATTGCTTGCAGAGGTTGAAAGACATATACCTGCAGCCCCACAAGCTGTTGCAGCTAGTGCTGCTCTGAGTAACGGTAAACGAGGTATGATTGATCACTTTTACTCAAATTATTTTGGCCAATTAGTTTTCCCTCTAACATGTTAATGTACTCTTGTTGTATAATAGCAGCTGGTGATGAAGATATGGGACATGATGCGAAGAAATTGCGTCCTGGAATTTCAGCCGAAATTATCACGGAATTGACTGATTGTAATGCTGCTCTTTCCCAGAAGCGCAAAAAGAGACAGGTACTCCATATGGATTGACATCTATCTTTGATCATGCATTTGAAAGTTAGAAGGCAAGACCTGGCGACTTGCTATCTTTACGTATTTTTTCTAATTTGTCAGAGTCAAATGTTGTAGTGGAAGCTAATAATTTATGTAATTCTATATAGCTACTTAGATCCTAGTGGGCGTTTAAAATTTATGAATAATTTATCATTCTTTACAGATTCCTCAAACACTGGCTTCAATAGACGCCTTGGAGAGGTTCACTCAGCTATCAAGCCATCCAGTTCACAAAACCAACAAACCGGGCATTTCGTCAATGGACATTCTACATTCTAAGGTTTCTCACCGGAATTGTCTTATCACATCACTTTTATTTGTATGCCTATGTTTCTATAAGTCACTACATAGCTTGTGAGTTGTGACAGCCAAAAGGCATGAATATTGTCCTTGGTTGGGCAAGTCATCTTTATTATTCTGTCTTTTTGGCATAATACTTCGTTTGCCTCTCACATACCAATATACCTTGTGTGATAGTTTGTATAGTGACCAGTGATTCCTTACATATCTTTTGATATTCCATACACTAGTTCTGGTGTACAATGTTTTCCTCAGTACTAGATTTCTTCTTAATTCTGTAATCAGGATGTCATTGCTACTGGAGGAGTTGATGCAACTGCTGTTATCTTTGATCGCCCTTCTGGACAAATCTTGTCAACACTAACTGGTCATTCGAAAAAGGTTTCTACTTTTTGCCTTAGATTTCTGTTTTATTATTCTATGTTTGCTCCGTGCTTGATATGTGTTGACCCTTTTGTAGGTTACAAGTGTAAAATTTGTAGGTGACGCTAATCTTGTTTTGACTGCGTCAGCTGACAAGGTAACTTAAGATACGTTTACAACTTTCCATTGTTTCAAATTTTTATAATTACTGCTTGGTCACTATTTATGTCAAAAATTTGTAATCCCACATTGTGTATTGCATTTATTTTGAAAAGAAGTAGCTGGCAGACGCACTTGCTAATTTCAAGTGTGAAAAGATGACCAGTATCCGTGAAATCTTATTCTGTAGATGTCATGATGCTCTCTTTGAACAACTTTGGTTTACTGCTGTATGAGAGACGTTTTGATCACTCACCCATCTGCGTTTTGTTGGATATTTGCTCAATTTCTCAGAGAGTATAGATCGCCAATTGTTTGATAGTTATCTTTTTAATTACTAAATTAGTGACTTATCTGCAGACAGTCCGAATCTGGCGGGATTCTGGGGATGGGAATTATGCCTGTGGGCATACGTTGACTGACCACTCTGCTGAGGTAAGGATAAATTTAAAGAATTCTTACAGTCTGTTACAATATTTTTATAATTTATATACTTTTTGTGTAACATTAAGGCATTGATGCATTTTCAGGTGCGAGCTGTAACTGCACATCCCACAAATAAGTACTTTGTGTCGGCATCTCTTGACAGTACATGGTGCTTCTACGATCTTTCCTCTGGGTTATGCCTTGCACAGGTCCCTAATTCTTACTCAAAAAAAATAACAACTGATAACAGCCTTCATAGTTTACCCTGTGTGCTATATTTTTTTTTGGATAAAATTCCATGTGTGTTATATTACAGTTTGGATTATGGTTTTCTTCATGAGCATTGTCATATCAGCTAATTCTTAAAGTCAGTGTATGGTTAGAGTACGAGCTCCTTTCCTCAAATGAGCATCTTCATATTTCTCTGTTTATTCAGGTATTGGATGATTCAGAGAAGGTGGATTACACGGCTGCTGCTTTTCATCCCGATGGTCTCATTCTTGGAACTGGTACTTCTCAATCTGTTGTTAAGATCTGGGATGTTAAAAGCCAGGTAACAACTCTAGCCTTCCAGACTTTATTACCTCTTAAATTATTAGTTACGTAATATTCTCCACAAAAGTTTTTTTTTTTGTTGGATAATAGGCAAATGTGGCGAAGTTTGATGGACACACCGGAGAAGTTACAGCTATATCTTTTTCTGAAAATGGTTATTTCCTCGCGGTAAGTACTTTGAACAAATTTTATGCGAAGGAAAAATTCAACTGAAGTTCTGCTTACATGAATGATTTTCTTTCTGTTCTGGAAATGGACAGACTGCTGCCGAGGATGGTGTTAGGTTGTGGGACCTGCGCAAGTTAAGGAACTTCAAGTCATTCTTATCTGCAGATGCGAACTCCGGTATACAACTACTGTATTCGCTTCTTGTTTAGTTGATAGGGAAATTTTCATGTATAAGATGATTGAATGAAAATATTCTTCTCTTGTGCAGTGGAGTTTGATCCTAGTGGATCTTATCTTGGAATTGCTGCATCAGATATCAGGTGGCTACACATTTGGAATTAATTGATCAAAGAGGCCAAGTTCAGCTAAAGAAAATATCCAAAGAAACCAAGCTTGTTTATCTATGATTTGGGTTAATCTACTTTAACAAAATGTATGTGTTTTTTGGCTTCAGATTATACCAGACCGCAAGTGTGAAAGCTGAATGGAACCTTATAAAGACACTCCCAGATCTCTCTGGCACTGGTCAATCCTTTTCCTTAAACTCTTTCAGTGGTCGGTCTCATAAGCCATATATGTTCGTAATTCAAAACCTTAAATCTTGCAGGTAAAGCTACTTGTGTGAAGTTTGGTCCAGATGCACAATACGTTGCAGTTGGTTCAATGGACCATAATCTACGGATATTTGGTCTTGCTGGTGAAGAACAAGCCAGCGCAGGTGATGACTCTATGAAAGACTCGTAAGGAATCCGTAAAAAACTGGATCACCAAATCCCGAATGTTAGTGTCTCCGGTTATACAGAATTTGCAGCTAGGGAGGTGTCTTAATGAGTTGTGATGGTGATCTTCCTCTAGCTGAATTCTAACGATCACACTCATACACGCTGTTGACTTTTGTTACTCTATTTCTGTTATCTTATAGGCTCGTCTAATCTCTCTCTTTGTACTTTCAAAATATGTACCAAATTTATTTTCACTGTTGGCAATGATTGAAGCTAAAATCAAATGTTTTCAAGGTAGAATCTAAACCGATTAAGTTAAACCGGATTTGACAAATGTGGCTTGCTTAATTGCTGCTGTTCTCAACAGTGATATCTGCTGGTCTACGTAAGATTTTACATCATGACACTTCCTGATAATTATGATAACGAAGACTCTTAATAATAGGTTAGTAAAGGTACGAGACTAAGGACAAGGACATGAGTAGCAATATTATAATGTAAGAGAATAGACTCAAGTCTTTTGACTGTACTTGGTCATAAATTACAGTGCCCAACATTTACATTTCTTACCTTCCCCTTTGGGATCAGGTTGGGAAGGAAGAACCTACCTGACTTATCTCTTTGCCATTTAGGTAACTGTTGACCTGAAATGATATCTACACAATTTATATAGGAACTTTTTATTTAGTAATTAGTAACAACGACACAATACAAAAGCTTTTAGCTTACTAACTAGTAATTTAGTACATTTTAAACGAGAATAAGTTCTCCAATTTTAAATGGTTAAATGTAAAGTGTAAGAGATGATGATACTCATTTTGGTTTTGTGGTAATTAATTCCGAATACTTTGTCTTATAAGGATACTAAGAATTAAATTTCCGAAACGCATTTTTGTTAAATTCCCACAAAAGAAGTAAAACCAAGGAATATTTAATTTTAAATTAATAATGTAGACATGAATTTTGCATTTTAATTAGGTGATATATGAATGCTAGGTAATTAAGTACCAATTAATAATGATATTCGAAGCTTTTTGTGAACAAAAAGATAATGATATTTGGATTTTACTGAAAAACCTGCAATTCACTCACCAAACTCAGTGTACTGGTCTTTACACTGGTGGCTGAAAAAAGATTGTTGAAAACATAATTAAAAATAAAATAATAGTACAAAATTGCGCTCTCTTTCTCTACAGTCTATCCTAATCTTTTCTTATTTTCCCAAAGCTCTTTAGAGAGAGAGAGAGAGAAATAGAGTGGTCATCATCCAAAGCTTCAACAAAAAATCCTCCCTCTTTCACCCTTAAAACCAAAATCAGAAACCCAGAAGAAAAAGCTTTTACTAAGCCACCAAACAAAATTCTACAAAAACCCAAAACTCCTAAATAAGTTAAAATCCAACAAACCCCACAAAAGAGATTCAATCTTTTCTCACTACCCATCTCTCAAAATTCCCATAATATCTCTTCCTCAAAACTCTTCTCCACTTCTTACAACAACAAAAAACAATGATTTGATTTTAAAGTAAAGATTCACCCACACAAAAAACCACAAAATGGGTTTTTCTTCACTGAGGCAGCTCTCATCACTCATCTTCATCATCTCCATGGCTCTGTTCTCAGATCTCACACAAGCGAAATCATCATCACCAGAATATTTAAACTTAATCTACAAAGGATGTGCAAGACAGCAATTCTCAGATCCATCTGGTTTGTACGCACAATCTCTCTCTGCAATGTATGGCTCATTGGTCACTCAATCAGCCAAAAGCAGATTCTACAAAACAACAACTGGAACAACAAGCCAAACAAGCATCACTGGTCTTTTCCAGTGTAGAGGTGATTTAAGTAACAATGACTGTTATAACTGTGTTAGTCGTCTTCCTGTTCTCTCCGGTAAGCTCTGTGGCAAAACCATTGCCGCTAGGGTTCAACTCTCCGGCTGTTATCTTCTTTATGAAATCTCTGGCTTTGCTCAAATTTCAGGTAAACCTCAATTATTAGGTTTATACTCAATTTCTTGCAAAATTATTGGTTTGCTGAACCGAATTATAATAACCGGACTAAGGATCAGATTTCTTCGGTTTAACTCAGAATATTTGGTTTTAGTTGAACCAAACCGGAATTGAATAGTTGGTAAAGAGATTTTGTTTCTCTTTGTTTGGTACAGAGGGATTTCAAAATTCAAATTTAGGTTTAATTTAGTGAAACAATTACTCTTTTGTTGTATAAACCAGCGTATTGATTTCGGTTCATGTTAAACCAACCCAAACCGAGAATTGAGTTAAATTTTAGTTCCGGTTAAACAATACTTCAGGAATGGAGATGCTATTCAAGACATGTGGGAAGAACAACGTAGCCGGAGCAGGATTTGAACAGAGAAGAGACACAGCGTTTGGGGTAATGCAAAACGGGGTCGTTTCAGGTCATGGTTTCTACGCGACGACATACGAATCAGTTTACGTTTTAGGACAATGCGAAGGCGATGTTGGTGATTCAGATTGTAGTAGTTGCATCAAAAACGCGTTACAGAAAGCTCAAGTGGAATGTGGAAGTTCAATCTCTGGTCAGATTTATCTTCACAAATGTTTCATCGCTTATAGTTATTACCCTAAAGGTATTCCCAGAAGTTCTTCTGGTTATGGCTCTTCAGGTTCTTCTTCACCTTCTTCTTCGTCTTCTTCAGGTGAATATTCGTTTTCTTTTTGTTTTTTTGGACAGTTACTGGAATCTAGGTTTTGGTCGGAAATTTGAATTAATGTTTTTCCTTTTTTTTTTGTGGGTCGGCGAATTTTAGAAATCAAAGCTCTAAATTTCCTGGAAAATCTCGAAAAAGTTTTTTTATAAAAAGATTCGATTTTGAATTTAGTAATTTATTAATTTGACTATTTATTCCTCACTTTAATTCAAAAGGCTTCAGTGTTCGTTTTCAGGCTCCCATTGAGATTTTTCTTTTGTCCTAAAAGAAAATTTGCTTTTCCTTTTTTCTTTTTGTGAACATTCTATTTTGCTACCATTTTAGATAATGAAATTTTAGTAAATTAGATAGATTTTAAATATAATAATTAATGCTTTCATGGAAAAAATGGGGACAGGAGCAACAGGAAGAACGATAGCAATAATAGTAGGAGGATTAGCTGGAGTTGGATTTCTTGTCATTTGTTTGCTTTTCGTCAAAAACTTGATGAAGAAGAAATATGATGGTACTTTTCTTATTCTATATCTTTATATAACAATTAAACACATACGTTTAGTTGGTACATTCATGCACATGCATACGTAATTCATGTCTTATTTTATTGCTAATTTAGAGATTAGTCCGGTGGTTATATTTAAAATAGATATTCTCTTCTATTTATGAGCATACTGATTTTAAGATTCTATTTTATATTCCAAATCTTCTCAGACACATGCATGTAAACTATTCTTTTATGAATGTGATAGTGAATGCATAAACATATATAATACATGCACATGTGGAGAAGAATAATAAATGCAAAATTGATTGAGTTGAATTATTTAATGTTTTTTTGTTTGGCAGATTATTGAAAGTAAATATGATGAAGACAACAAAGTGAGTCCAACCACGAAATTGAGGCAAAAGTTTTATGTGAATTCCAAGGTGCATGCAATTAAATTCACGATTTTTAAATTTCTTCAAATTGTTATTCTATTTAATATTTTTGGGAGATGGAAATTTGTGGTTTGATTGGATGAAGAGCTGGGACCATTAATTTAATGTTAGACGAGGGACGAATATTTCAATTTGAATTGAAAATTGTAAATGTATTTCATTTTTCAGAAGTTTTACTAAGTTTTGTTTGTCTTTATGCCATAGCTTTTTAAAGCTCGGTAAAGTATGGTTATTGGACATCAGTCACATAATTCTAGTTTTTTTTTTAATGGTTAATCTTTTAATAAAAATCTAACTCTTGCTGTATTGGTTTTGATGTTTTTACATTTTTTGGGTTCAAATCACGATATATGTAAATGTAGGTTTCATTTCTTTTTGTATGTTTTAATGATATTGCTTTTTGAGTTTCTGTCAATTTGTTTTTTTCTGCCAACTTGTTATTGGTACTTTTATCAAGAACTCGCTTGATGAATAACTTTAATAATGTTAAAAATGTCAAAAAGTTACGGCAAAGTTTAATATATGCGTTGCTATGCACGCACAGTAGAAGTAAAATCTGTCTATATATACGAACGTTTGCTTAATGTAATC
>OVAX01003034.1:0-23356 GCA_900406405.1 Lepidium africanum
GTCGGTTAATTCGTCGGTTAATTTCTGACAATTTCCGACGGATTTTTTTCCGTCGGTATTCCGTCGGAAATTTCCTACGGAAAGTGACGGTTAATCCATCGGAAATTTCCGACGGAATACCGACCGAAGAAAATTTCCGATGGAATTTGTTTTTCCGACCACGCCGAACCGACGGCTTGTTTCCCGTTACTAAGCCGTCGGTAAAGGCTTTTTCCGACGGCATACCGACGGTATTGGCCGTCGGAAATAAGCCTTTTTTCTTGTAGTGACTGATCACTAATAAGCTTATTCATCGAATCATTAGTTTGGATGATGTCAAAATGGTGAAAAGCGCCATGAATGTGGTACGTTTCCTATTTTCTATCTTTTAATTTTTTCTTTTGAAAGAGTGAATTCTTATGTGTGTTTTTGTTTTCTGTTAGACAATAAACGATGTTCTATTTGCGATGGTGCAAGCTCGGTTTTCTCGATATCTAAATGAAAGATATGGTAAAGATTTACTCTTAAGTTTATTTATCAATAATTGGATCGATAATGCATGATCGATAGCCTTGTACTCATTGGGTAAAACCTCCTTATAATCTACCATCTATAGTGGGGAAGAATCGAATCTGGATGTCAGAGTCAATAATTGGATCATCTATCACCACACTTAGAAAAACTCGGCGATTTCCTTATTTGATACCGTTAAATAATATATTTTTCTTTAAAGCTATTCCTTACTTTTTCTCTTCTCTTTTCTTTTTCTTGAAAGAGTTGTTGAAACATCTTCTAGATCAAGAAAAATTCTAGACAAAATATCTCTGCATGGTGTTGTTTTTTTTAACCTAAGGCCAAATAGAAATATTGAGGTAATGAATAGTTCCTACCCACCCAATCTTCGCTTTTTGTCTTATTTAAATAGTAAAAAAAACTAACATAAAATTCTATATGTAGGAATTAGCTAATATGATGGCCAAAGGTTCAAAGTGCAGATGGGGAAACTCAATAGGTTATGTTCTGTTTCCTTTTGAGATGAAGCCAAAAGACGATGTACTTGATTACCTTCGACAAGCCAACACTATTATGGATCGTAAAAAACATTCTCTCGAACCTCTATTTTCCTACGGATTGCTCAAATTAATTTTGAATTTTGGATTTAGGGTATGATACTCAATCAAACGTTAATTATATCTTTATATTATTATTTATAATAAGTAATATATGTATTTGTGCTTTTTATTGACATATATGGATGTGTGAACAGGCAACAAACGTTCTTGTAAAGAGAGTTTTTGGTAACACAACATTTATATTTACAAATGTGGTTGGTCCAGCTGAAGAAATTAGCTTTTTTAGCCATGAAATATCTTACATTGCTGGATGTCCTTATGGTTTCCCACATGTACTCTCTTACACACAAAAGCCATTACAAAAATTAGACTTATTTAATTTCTTGCTACAAATGATGGTTTCTATGTTCGAATATCACTTTAATTATGATCATGGTTACAACCAATTCATAAAATTGAAGAAACTAATTCCGACATTTTTTGGTAACAAGCCACTCATTGTCGCTATTCAAAGCTATGTGAACAAAATTATAATCAACATTGCAGTTGATGCTGACGTGATTCCAGATCCTCACCACCTTAGTGATTTCATTGTTGACTCTCTTTGCTTGATGAATTCTTCTTCTTCTTCAAAATAAGATTTTCATACTTTAGAGGTTTGGAAGATATCTTGTTGGCATGGAAAAAAAAAACATTTGTGTATTGGCTACAGCCTACTTAGATATACCTTATTATGTCTCGAGACTATCTTAAATTTATACTTCGTTTCATTTTAAGTGTGTAAAATTGAATTCTCTAGAAAAGAGACCATAATTATCTGTGTTGTAGTATTTTGGATGTTCATTTATAATAAAAGAGTTTACGATAAAAAAAAAACATTAGTGAGTAGAGATGTTAAAAATATGTTTCTACAATAAACCCTAAAATAAATTGACGTAATGTAAAGACATATCAGTCAAACCCATAGAGAACAACAATTGCATTTCATTGATCATTTCAATGAGTGAAACTTTATACAATTGCTCAGATTGTAACGACATAATATAGACCATCGACCTATTAAACGGACCACCTTCCAAATGGGCCGTCAAATTTTGATAAAGAAGAAAATATATCCAATAAAGAAATATAATTTCATATTTAAGTGCTGAGGGAATATAACTACTTCACATTATAACTGCAATAAGTATTTTCTCTCTTTGTTATTTGATAATTTGACTATTTTGCTATTTTTAATACTGTGTATTTCTGAAAAACCAGTTACAACTAATTACTGTCTAATGAACAAGAAATGTTAATATTTTTTTATGGTGAAGTGAAATTAAAGATTACAATCTTAAATCCATTCGTCTTTGGTGATTAGATTTAATTAGATTCCATTTTGAGGCTCGAGAGAAGTCACGTTAATATCTTATCATCAATTCCACGTCTTGATTTAATTATTTTATGTTATCTTCGAAAATTATAATTTCCTCAAATATCGAAGACGGTCCCATATGTTTTCGACTTTCGTAATAGCTGACGTCAACTGTTTTGTTTTGTCCTGCGTTTCGTCGTATTGACGTCATTTACTTTTATCAAAATCTTATAAGGTGAAATGGTGAAATAACTATAGATAACTATATAATTTGGAAAATGATAATAGCAATGGATAATTTGTAATTTGACTTTCGTTTACTCATTTACCCTTCTAAATTAATAATATAATGTTTTGTTTGTACGTATAACAAATTCGATATATATAGACAACGAAGAAAATAAAGATGAATAAGAAAGGGTTCTCATTATTTTCAATGATAACTATTAAGATAAACGTATAACAAAAATAATAACTTAATAATAATATTATTAATAATCTGGTATGAGGATAAAATGGTAATTATCAATAAACAGTAACTTACAATTTTTCTCTTTCATATTTTACCAATTTTTTATTTATCTATGATTATTTCTTACAATTTCTCTATTATAAACATAAGATAATTAACAGTTCCACAAAAAAATCCATCACATAGTTATATATATATATATATCAATTAATATTCGTATCAAAAAATATATATTCAATTAAAATAACATACATTTATCATATTACGATATAGTTAATTGTATGGTAATAAACATAAGTTATGATCAAACACACAAAAAAAAACATCAATTCGATTGTTTGTTAAGTTTTGACTAACTATAATAAATACAACATATTAGCCCCAACTAAATTAATGTAGAAATATTCTCACAAAAGAATGTCACTTTCTACTACGAATTTTTTTTAATTTTGATATAAGTATTAAGAGAGACAAAATCGTATACAACTAAGAAGATGAGTCACTTGACGTCAAACTTGCCCATGAACCCACACACTCGCGAATCGGTTGAAAGTGACGGAGCCTTGTGTCCAAAGGAAGAGTGGTGCGTGCTATTCTAGATGCTTACACGGTGGCCCAATCAAATTACATATTTTAGATTTGTACTTGTTGTCAGCCAATACTTCTTCTAGTGAGACTGATTAGGTTCAACTTGACATCATTTTAAATTCCATATTTCTCAAATAATCCATTTTAATATGAGGTTTTTGATTATTAAAAATTCTTTATCAACGCTTCCACGAAGTTTCCCAACGTCGAGTTTTTTTTTCCCAAATTCTGGCTCTTTCAATCGTATCAATGTTTTTGTTTCGACATAAATAATCAACAATTGACGTTGATGTTTGGACAGAAACTTGTCCTATACTATTTTCCAAATGGATCCACATATACAGTTATACAAAAAAACCATCAGACGATCAAATTTACAACTTACCAAACCGGTTTTCCCTTCTTCTTTCTTTCGTCCCAAACCGGTTTTCCCTATGTAGCATTCTTTATGAACACGATAAAAGTAAGAAAAAATTAAATTGTAGACAAGTGGAACAAAAAAGATATGCAACGTGTTAATCCTTTGCGTTGAACGTGGGCTTAAAAATGGTCACTCAATAAATAACTCAACTAACCTTTTTTTATTCATTTAAATTTTAGTTTGGAAGTTATTAACTCAATGCCTATTTAAATAAACTCTTTCGTCTCCACTAAGTTTAAGAACAGCAACAATGGAAAAACCTTTCTGCAACTTACTCTGTTCTTAAACCCAGAAAATAAAAAAATCTTTTAGTCTTTATTTCTTTGATTTTTTTTTTAGCTGAAACTTTCGTGGCTTTAGGAAAATGGAGAAACTAAGCGGCTTCAGATTCCATCCGACCGATGACAAGGTAGGTCCTGTTTGTTTTGTGACCGTTGGCGACCGCGGCCAGCGACCGCGACTTAGTTTTTTGTTTGTTTCAGAGTTATTGCGATCAGTCACTGAGTTGTTTATTTGTCAGTCGCCAGCGACCAGCGACTGGTCGCTGAGTTGTTTGTTTGGTAGTCGCCAGCGACCAGCGACTGATCGGTGCAACTAGTCGCTATGATGTTTGTTTTGCAGTCGCCAGCGACCAACGATTTAATTTTTAACTTTTTAAAAAAATTTCAATTTTTTAAAAAAATTATATTAATTTCAGTTATAAAATGTTGATAGTTAGAAAAATATTTCAAATTTAATTTAACATAACTTTATGAATAATAGATTAAGAAGTCTTATAAAAACTTCATTATCGATTAAACATCATATTGTAATCTAAGCATAACATTAAGAAGTCTTATCATACAAGAACTATCAAAATAAAATAGTTGAGTCTCATAAATAAAACACATAAAAGTTTTCAGTAAGGTAGTCGGTGTCCTCTGCCGATTTCACTTGTGAGTGTGTCTCGCAATCCTTCCATAGCACTATCACGTGTCGGCTGATATGCAATATGTTCATCGTGATCATCATCTTCTTCTTCTCCTTCATCACCATGAGCTTGATAATGTTCTACCCTCTGCCACTGTAAAAAATCATGATCCTCTTGATGTGAATCACGAACGAAGTTATGTAGTGCCATTGTTGCTGTTACAATCTTAATCCACCTAGTCAAATCATATTTTGGATGCTTACAGTCTAAAATTCTCCATTTTGCTTTCCGTACTCCAAATGTTCGTTCAATCACTGATCTCAAACCCGAATGCTTCCTGTTGAACATTTCTCACATGTTTGATGGTGGACCTCCTCTGAAAAACTGATCAAGATGATATCTAACCCTGCGATGTGGACCAAGATACCCTGTTCTTGTGGGATATCCAGAATCAACCAAATAATATTTTCCATGTGGCGGATGTGGAAAAAAAGCTTCGTTTTGTGCACAATGAGTCAAAACCTTCGTATCATGTGCTCTGCCAGGAACACCCACATATGCATATAAGAACTTCATCTCAAAGTTACATATAGCAAGAACATTAATTGTAGGCTCTGCTTTTCTACCTCTGTAAGCTTCTGAATTTCTACTAGGAACACGAACTGGGATATGCGTTCCATCAAGTGCTCCAATACAATCTCTGAAATATGGCCAATATCGATCATCATTCCTCAAAGTTGAGCTTACCCTTGCGAACTCACCTTCTGCAGGTTTTATCGAATCCGCTGCATACATGAGGATAGCACTCAAAACTTCATCAAATTTCCTCTTTACTGTTTCTAAAAATCATTGATATCTTTGAGCAATAGGCCTCACAGTTTTACCTTGACCAACAATTTCAAGAAACAACTCTATCCCCTCCTCAAGATAGACATTGTGAGTCTCCTGAAAACCACACTGTGTCTTTAGCATCCTACACAGTGCTTCAAATGTTCTCTGGTTCATTCGTATAATATGATGACACTGCTGATCAGATCCATACATAAGCTGTTGAACATGACGCCATCCCGCACCTCTATTAGTTCTATGGACCAATCTCTCACTCTTAACCATACTTAACAAAATTTCCTCATCATCATGGTCATCATCATCATCATCATCATCATCATCATCTAATATCCATCTAATCATCTGCAGCACCATAATAAACATTGAAAGAAACATTAAGTAGAGAGAAAATGGCGTAGAGAAATATCAAAACAAAATATAAGCAATATATTAAGGCAGATGCTACTTTAGTAATACCATAACAAAGTCATTTAGAAAATCAAAATAACAATAAAATAGACATATTAAACAACACAAAAGTCAATAGTCATAATCCAAAAACAAAGTTGGTTTCATGCATCAGATCAAAGTCAATAGTCATTACTAGACTCAATCATCAAGATTGACCCCAATCATACTCTCTAGATACGAAATCCGGTCTTCTGGAGTAGTAAAAGCTACAAGACCCTGTCGGTTTACTGCATCAGATAAGAGAAACCTAAGTGTTGCCCTATAGAAAACTGACCACTTTCTAACTCCAGGTAATTCGCTCAGAATATCTACTACTCGTGATACTTTGAAGCTATCATCTTCTTGTTGTCGCTCTATCATCTGTTCCATGATCTCATTCTTACGGGCAAGAATGGCACTCAGAGCAGCAAGAGTCTCACTAACCATGTCAATATCCTTACGCTTTATTCTTGACCCTGAGCTTTCACCTCTACTATGTGTTCTTGTTACTGGTGGTGGTCCCATATCGTTACCAAAAGCAGCAAAGGAGTCAAAATGTGTTTTTAAGGTCCTAAACACAGACACAAACCAAATCAAATCATTTCAAATGCTCAAATTTTTTCATTGTCTCCAAAAAACGTTTGCATTATAAATTGAAAAAATTATAGATGACTTGTATATAAAGCTCATACAAGGAAAAAGTTTCTCTAAATCAAATCAAAGTTGAACTCACTTGTAACTCCACAGTGATAAATCAATTTATAGAAAGCTAAATACTTTGCATGAGACCAAGTACTAACCAAGTGTTTTTTGGATGCAAATTTGAAGCACCACAACGAATAAATCTTTGTCCTATCCTGAAATATTAAAACACATACCACTTAACACATTTTAATTATCGAAGAGCAAAAAAGATAATCCAGATTCATCACTATTGAACACACATAAGCATTCCTAGAATCTCAACTTTTATCAAGTCTAGTAATCTATATATCTCCATGACTATTGCTATCAAAGAATGAATAGAGCCAATAAGCCAATGACTATTGCTATCACAGACTGATTTCACAGATCAAGAGAACTTACAATTATAACTTTTAGAGGCCTTTAGATTGTCTTCGTCTAAACAAAATGACAGAGTCTAGATGTGAACTTGATGTTAAAACATGTTTCAGATTCTGGATCCTGTTAAGCAACTCAGCTCTTGACTTGTTCAACTCCTACAGAAAACGAAATCCAAACTTGAGAAAACCACTTGATCAGAATATTTAACTTAAAAAGACAAACAAGACAAACCCACAAGACAAACAAGAGAGGCAACAAAAGAGACACATACTTGTATCTCTAAGACCATTCTAAACACATTACCAAATTATTATACACAACCAAAATTGAATCTTGTCTTGTTTAGCGTCTGTCTTAATAATTACTCAAACTTGAACATCGATTGAGTCAATTTAAAAGCTGAAACATATATTGAGAAGTAATCCAAGTAAGGATTTATGCAGAAATCTAAGCAATGAACCAAAGCAGCACTAAAAATAGTTTTAAAAAGTAACTGAAAGTTCTAGCTACTTTACTTGCTACATGCTTCCTTCCTTCATTACCAAACTACGAATCATAAAGATAAAATAGGCGACTAACACACATGAGATCACTTAGTGTGAAGGAAATATCAATTATCCCAAAAAGTAAACATGGCTGGGAAATTTAAGAACAAATCTAGAGCCTTGGTTTCTCAGAGAATAACTTCAAAAGTAAACCCATCTCACAAACATGATCAAACCAATACTAAACTCTACCAATGAAATCTATAAGAATCACTTTGAAATAGCTCAGATGTAAAAATCACAAGCTAAGTTAAACAAAAGCACACAGTACACTAGTGTCAAGAACAAAGGTCAAATTCCCAAATTTTTGATTCTATCATAATGCCCAAATTCTCTAAATTTCGAACCCATCAAGAAAGATCAGTACTTAAGCGCATGCAAGTCATCAATTCAATAAAGACTAGCCATCAAAGTAAAATAATCGAAAGACATACCGGAGGCAGAAGAATCATCGTTACTCTTCTTCGAGGTGGCTCTAACAATCAAGGAACGATACAAAGAAGTAGAGAGTTTACGCTTTCTAAACTCCACAGCACCGAGGCTCCCTAAAAGAGATGATGATTTCTCAGAGATCACAAAGCAATTATCAATCTGGGTTTCTATGGTTTTGAAGCTAATCGAGGTTTCTATGATTTCGAAATCAAATCTCTCTTTAACGAAAACCCTTCAACCAAAAAAAACATAGAGAAAACAAAACCCTTTAAACCAACCATATATCGATTGAAGCAAAGCTCACAACAAAAACTTACAGAGTTTGAGAGGTACTATAGATCTGTGAGAGTTTGAGAAATCTGTGAGAGGATACAAAGAAATGTTGTCCAAAAGTGTTGTTTTAGGTCAGGTTAATTTGTGATTTGATAAGAAAATAAGGTTATTTTAGTAAATTTTCATTTCAGTCGCAGAGTTTAAATTCAGATTGCCGAAAAAAATAGCGATCAAAATTTTTAATCGCTGGTCGCTGGCGACCGGTCGCAGAACCAGCGACCACGAAACAAACAAGATTTGGTCGCGGTCGCCACCAGCGACCAGCAAACAAAGAAGGCCGTAGTCGATCCTTACCTCCTGCCGAAAAATCTGGAAATCGACACTAACGATGTCGATTAAGTCATTAGCACTGTCGATGTATTTACCTTTGATCCTTGGGAGTTACTTTGTTAGTCTTAACTTAAATCATTTTCCAAATATTTTTGTAAGGAGCTTGGATAAATGAGTAATTTTTTATTTTGTTATGTTTTGACAGCTCAATCGATGATCAAATCAAAAGATCAGACTTGGTATTATTACTGTCGGAAAGAGAACAAATATAATAGAGGAGATAGACAGAACAAAAAAACAAAATCTGGGTTTTGGAAGAAAACTGGAGTTACTATGGATATTATGAGAAAGAAAGGAAATCGTGAAAAGATTGGTGAGAAAAGAGTTTTGGTGTTTCAGTTTAACAAGAATCAAAAGGGTTTTGGATCCAAGTCCGGTTGGATTATGCATGAGTATCACGCTACGTTCTCCTCTCCAAATCAGGTAAATTCTTTTTTGATGCTCTGTTTCCGTTTTTGTTGCTATTGCTGAGATCTTAATTTGATTATTTGGTAATAATTAATTTAAAGGGTTTTATGTTTGTGTTAGATGATGAGATATACAATCTGCAAAATCAAGTTTAAAGGTGAAAGGAGAGAGATATCTTGTGCTTCTAGTAGTGAAATTCAGAGTATTCACTCTTTAATTCCTCAAACTAACCAATCTGGAGGATTAAGTACAGGACATGAGGTGGGCCAATCTCAAACTTGATTGTGAATTTCTGTTACACATAATGATACTGAATCTGACAGTGACTTCACCATATTTGTTATTCTGTTTGTCAGGGATCATCATAATCAACCAAGAATTGCAGAATTTAAGCCAGATTAATGGCGGTTTTGATGAAGAGGAAGAAGCTCAGATCCAAGATGCATTAAATAGGGGTCTCAACAATTTGTCGAGTGATGATTGGAGCTATCTGTTAAATGTTGGTGAGCAGAGTAAGAATGTTTTTATGCAGGAGAATTGCAGCCATTACAAACCTCCAAAGCCATTGTCTGGTGTCTTTGATGATAATAGCAGTAACCATGATGATTCTGATTTGATATCTACAACAACAGTAAGCAAACATTTTTACCATGTGCCTTGTTCATCCTCTGTTTCTAGATTTCACCTCACAGTTCTTGTTTCATATGACATAAATCCATTCAAACGCCGAGCACTTGTGATAGTTTTGCAAGCTCAAATCATGGCATAGACCAAAACAAATCTCTACAATATCCTAACTTATCAATCAAGTCACTGTCATTAACTCAATAGGTGAGATTTATTCTCTCTTTTACTTTAAATACTAATCATGCTCTACTTGTTTTCTAGATTGAAAATTATATTCTGTCTGCTTTTAAAAAATTTCAGGTGAACCAATCTCCTGGCCAAGAGAACAAAATTGGAGAGTATAAACTGGGTCAAGAGATGATCAAGAAGAAAAAAACTGGCTTCTATAACAGGATGATGCGGAAACTCGTTAAGAAGGTTCACCAATGTTCTTCTATTTCAAGATCATGACATCAATAAATGAGAAGAAGACCCATACTTTCCGCATTTGTAGAAGTATGTGTGTTTAACTAAGTTATGTCTATCTGGTTTTGTATTTTCATAGTGATATATCATCTATGTGTATATTGCTTATAGTAAAAAGGTGAATTTTGTGATAGGAAGTGGTTAAAGAAGAAAAAATTGTAACAATTTGTAACTTATTCATGTAATGTGTGTCCGCATGATAAGAAAGAAGTAGTCAAAGAAGAAAGACTGTAAAGATTTAATTCATACAAGTATACCAAAATGGTCAATATTTCTTTGACAAAGGAAATCAACCTCAATCTCTCTCAAAGGTCCTACCTAACCCCACAAGTCAGGTTCTCAACAAAAGAGAAGAAAAAAGAATAATATCAAATCAAGATATATATAACTTTAGTAACGTCAAGAGTCACGTTTAGACTATTTTGTCAAACATATCACATGGCTACAACAAGAATCCTCAAGTTCAATACCCACACTTATACCAACTTTAGTTTTGCTTCCTCCCTCTAGTTGATTTTTTTTTTTTTTACAATATTATTTCTAAAACAAATACGTGAACAAGATTTCTTTCAATAAATAAATCTATTGAAAGTTGGTAAGTAGATTTGATATTATTCTTATTGCCTACATTATTATTCTTATTTCCACACTTGTACATTCATGATCGAGTCTCATTGCATATATTATTTTAGAACTTGGTTAATAGACCGATTTGTTGTGGCATAATGTTAAAAAAAATAAAAATAACTCTATTTTAAAACTAGGATAGAGAACCTACATGTAGATCACATCGATTATCAATTGGTTTTTGCCAAAAAAGTGGCTAAAACGTTATAGGATAGAAGAAAGTTATATTATATTGACTTGACAGTTTAATGTACTCTGCTTTCTTTTTTTCTTCATTTACTACTCAGTTTTGGTTATGTATATAGAAAAGTCTACATCGATTCCTATTTAGTATCATATGAACATCTCAATGGACATTTTTGTTTCTGTTCCTTTCTTCACAAAATTACTTTATAATTTATAATTATCAGTTAATTAAATCTACTACATTATGGATCAGTTATATGTCTAAATGATGATAAAATGTAACTATAAAGCATGAGTATAAGAGTCGGTTACAATTTGCTGAACCAATGTCTAATTATTTATTGGGAAAAAGAAAAAGAAAAGTGAAACTTCTTATGTTAATTATAATAGATTTAAGTGCAATGTAGCCACACAAAAAATATATGTAATTGAGTTTAAATATTTTGAATAAAAGAAAATCACTCACCACTTATAATTATATTTAAATATTAAAAGGAAATATATTACAATGAAGCAAATATAATATATTTAACAACAACAAAAAAAGGAAACAATGAGTAAAGATCTAAGATTCCAATAGCCTTTTTGGTTTGGGATTTTTCCTAAAGACCGGCGCGTGGAAATTGATGCATAGACGTGGCCCAATCATTGCACTTATTTTAGATTTGGTCGTTAACATCGTTAGGGCACATGATCTGGCCCACACACTTAAAGTTGTCGTCTCACATTGGAGGGTTCCGTGTGTTTTGTCCTTTTTCTCCAAGAGAGAAACCGCCGGATTCATCTCCTTCCAATGACTTGTGAAAAAAAAAGGAAAAACTTTATTTTAAGTTGTGATTTTTTTTTTTTAATTCTTAGTTATAATTCTTCTTGGGAAATAGTAAATTCAGAAAAATTCCAAGGAATATTCTAAAAACATCATGTTTCACTTTACAAGTGGTCACAACTTTGACTATATATACTTTAATGATTTTATAAAATACTGATAAAGTAATTAATAAACGTATAATTCACTACACAAACTCACGGGATCTTTTATTTGAACATGAACTATAATTTGATACAATATTTTACGAACGTATACCTGCAATATATCGGTGTAATCCCAATGAAAATGATCGTACTGCGAGTGATCAAACCAGTTATGAAATTCTGGGAGAAGATCTTCTAAGTCATAATCCTCCACAATACTCTTGTTCTCTGTCAGCGTCTAATAATTGTCAAAGAGAATCTGATTAAAGTCATTCGTATTAAATTAAGTAATTTCTATTATACAAAATACTTTTATTCTATATTCTGTTCTATGTGAACATCTTCTTTTTATATAAGAAGTTTTATGTGAACATCTTGTGATAATTAAAGAACGGAACCACGTTATCCATAAAGTAAATGATTACTTTCTCAAAATACTTTAAACTAAATATCGAATTATATAGTATTTTTACTGAAGAGGTTTTATAACCTTATAATTGAACAGACCTAACAAAACGTTATAGTGTATATATATGTATGAACAAAAAACCGAATCGGACATAATTATAAAATTTGCATATAACACAATTAATATAGTAGTAACCTGGGAGGGATTATGATCTAACGCCACCGAGGAATGCTCTGAGATGGCGGCTCTCCCTGTAGGGCTTGTCTTTTTCATTAGTTTGCAGAGAACAAAGGCGTCCTTCAATGATTTAATATATAAAATAGAAACCTTAATTTCTCTTATTTTAATTTATTAAAATGAACATATACATATATATGTATTTGTAGAAATACAGTAACTAAATACCTTATAAGGGTGTTGGATAAAGGAATGAAATTCATGAATGATCCAAGTAGACTTATGATGTTGTCGTGTGATGGTTGATACTGATGAAGAAGAATATTTTTCCTTTTCTTGGAAACCAAGATACATCTTTAAACCTATTGGATTACTATTAACATCATTAATAGTACGACTATTCCCGGTTATCTTCCAGTGACCTGACCTCGTTGCTCTCTTTGTCCGGTTTAGTCTCCCAAACTTCTCCACAGGTGATATGAAATACCAAGTGTGTTTCGATTTTATTTTCGCCAGCCCTTCTCAGAAGCATGA
Organism: Lepidium africanum; assembly: GCA_900406405.1. Taxonomy (NCBI): domain Eukaryota; kingdom Viridiplantae; phylum Streptophyta; class Magnoliopsida; order Brassicales; family Brassicaceae; genus Lepidium; species Lepidium africanum. The sequence continues at coordinate 13,189 of OVAX01003034.1, forward strand.
AATAGAGATGTTAGATTCTAATCTAGGGTTTAAGACTATAAGGATATAGCTATCAAGAACTCACCAGGTAAATCTGCAGGTTCATAATGACATATATTGACCTCATTTATTAGTTTCTCCTCTGGATCTTCCTTTTCAGTTATCTTGTTATTCAAATAATGAATGAGCTCTTCTTCAGGTGGGTTAAATGTGTATCTCGACATCTTTCTATTTTAACTGAGATACAGAGTTTCTTGGTACAACATGTACGTACAAACACTTGGATACAAATAGAGAATTTAGAAAATCCAAAAAGAAAAACAGAAAATAAACGAGAGAATGTAGTAGAGTTTTTAGAATGTAAGAATAAACGAGAGAGGTGTTTAACCCACGGAGTAAGGCTCACTTAAATAGAAAATTTCGCAGACAAAACTTATATTGTTAGACTAAATTTTTTTAAATATGTAATATATTTTAACAATAATAATAATAAGGAATTTTTTTATATAAATTATTTGTACTTTCGTAAATGTTTAAGAGACTTTTATATTTATATAAAAAGTTATATGTTTCATAAATTATAGTATTTTTCGTTATTAGTAATATTTTCTTATGATTAGTCGAATTACATTAAACTAATATTTTTTAGAAAAAATATATGAAAAAGAATAACCGAAAACTAATAAATGATTAAAGCGCTATAAGAAAAAGCATGCACTTTGATGAGATGGCATGTACTATTATTCTACATATAATGCCAACTGACATATGCTTTTGTGATAGTAACAACAAATGTTCAAGACGCCGACATTAAGAAACCAAACCAATCAAATATAATTAAAATGGAGACAGCTAAAGAGTATACTACTAAATAGGTAATTTAATCTCTTTTTTTTCTTTTCAAACTTAACTCATTTCATTTCAAAAAAGAACAAATATGCTAATCTTTATCACTCTATGTGTCTAACTGGTAACTGAAGATTGGGCTGAATTTTTTATTCCACAACAATTCCTTTCCTCAATTACCATTCAAGTAACACAAAAATTCCTCAACTTTTCGTTTGACAATTCCATAATACATTAATAAATAATTATAAATAATATAGTTTTGATTAGTATATCTAACATGTTGTTTTATTGATATGCATAGTTCATTTTTCTCATAATTTGATATAGTTTTAAGTATTTGTATTTCATCTAGAATTGAATGGTTTTTTTTTTTTAATTTGTGTGTATGTGTTTAGATTTTGGATCAGATTTTTCAAGTTTTTAGGTTTTGGGTTTTCGGTTATGCTCCCTCAAGATCCATTTAAGTATTTTGTTTTTTGGAACAAGTTCGATTATGATAACTTTTTAAGAGTTCAATCTTTATTTGAATATCCATCAGATTTAGTTTTGATCGGTTTGGTTAGAGTTAGGATCCAATAATTTCACGAGAAAATTTGGTGTGGGGACCAAGATCTATAACTGTGTTTTTCGAACGTTTTGATTTTTTTTTTGTCAACACTACTCTTATAATTGGATCGACAAGACCCGATTCATAACCAAAGCCCATATTCTAAAATCTTTCTTTTTCTTTCCCTTTGCATCGGAAATGAATCGAATTCTGGTGTCTGAGAAAAGTTAAAATGACCACTACCACTGAGTTACAAATAGATAAAAAATATAGTCAATTTAGAAAAAATAGATGAAACTTATATATAAATAATTCTTGGGAGATAATTAACCAACAATTAGTCAAAATATTATGATAATATTATTTTTATAAAATATTATTAGTTATTCTAAAAAAGTTTTTAAATTAAATAGTTATTTTAGAGTGTGTTTTTAATTAATATACTTATTTAATTAGGGTACAATATTATTTATTTTGTTACGAACTAATATGTTAATTTCTACCAGATTCAGTCAGATTCCTCAGTTACCATTTGAATATAAGTAATTTCGTAAGATTTCACGCAAAAAATTCCGCCAAATTCCATATTTCGCAAGATTCTGGAGTTACCATTTACAATATATGTTTATTTTAAAGTAATTTGATTTTAGTTATATGTATTCAAAAATATTATATCTAAAAGGAGTTCAGCGAGATTCCTAAATGAGAAAGTATTCTAGAGAATAATTATCTACGTGTATTAATAGTGATGTTTTGATCATTTATATTTTATGAAATGTTTTATATTCGTTGCAAAATTCTTTTAACTAGTAATGAATTATATTATATTGGTCCCAAATCCCTAAGGTGGAAAGCACATGAAAGTTTGATCTTGCAATTTTCCGAAAGGAGAAATGGACGGTCTTTAAGCTATATTTGCTTTATATGTAACCCCCAGCATTTCCACAAGAAAGTATTAAAATAATAATGAACGGAGAGGCCGGTTTTTGCGCTGAAAATGTGGTCACCTTTTATGCTTTACACATCACAAATAGACCCAACTTGAAGATTTATTTATTTATTTATTTTTTATTTATGTTTTTTTTGTCAACTTGACTTCAAATATTAAAGAGGCAAGATCAATGACCAATGTGTGGGTACATCATTAACAAAAACAAAATTCCTATCTAAACCTCGCATCGATCGAGTTAAGAAATCTGCCTTGTAGTTGAGTGCACGAGGAATCAGAACTATAGAGCAAAGCCGGAACAAACTTTTGAGCCTAAAGAAATCATCTAAATAAGGACTAAAAGCTGGCCACACCGGCGGGTCATCTAACATCTTAATTAGTTCTGAGCAGTCCACCAAGAAATCCATTTCTGTTATCTGTAAGCCCAAAAGACAGGTCATGGCCCACAGAAAATCTTCAAACTCCGAATGTAAGGGGGAGAGGCTTCGTCTTATACATTGCGCGCCCATGTTCACACCACCACACTCAAAGGAAAAACAATACCATCCTAAGCCTGAGACGAGATCTGAATCCTTCCATGAGGCATCTACCAAACATCAATACCCTGTAAAAGCTGTATTAACTATAATAGGCCGAGAAATAGATGTCACAAGTTCATTTGTAATCGGTGAGACATCTCTAGACGTCCGGACTATAGTACTCTGAGCTTGATACCATGCCTCCGCCTCTGCTTCCAAAGTAATATCTTGAGGATTTTTTACTTTATTTGAGAAAGCTCGCTCATTCCTCGCCTTCCAAAGAGTCCATAGTATCCAAGGGAAACTTTTTGTGTCGTCCTGTTGGGGAAGTCGCCAAATGAGATGGTCCATGTTTGAAAAGATAGAAGTCCCAGGAAAATTAATTCCCGCCGGGATTTTTGAAAGTGCCCAAGTTTGAGTGGCTACCGGACAGTCAAACAAAACATGATTAATTGTTTCCTGTTCTGCTCCACAGCTGTTACTTGAGATACCCCTTTTTACTAGCTTGGATATTACTACAAGTAGACCAGTAACCGCTTGCCACATAAACTGTTTAAATTTTTTGCGGAGCCTTAATTTTCCAGATTTTTTTTGGATGTCCTGAATATTCGGTCCATAAGACACTACTGGGGAGAGACCAAGGTGTCGCTCCGCCCAATATCCTGATATTACCGTATATGCTCCTGAATTTGTATAATGCCAACCAATCCTATCCGACCGTGGGAATCTTGGAATATGTATGCCTAAAATTATGGTCACATCTTGTGGACAAAAGAATTGTCTAACTAAGTTTTCTTTCCATAATCGCGACCGTTGATCAATAAAATCTGAAACTCTCATATCAGGGTAAATGTTCAAACCCATTTGATACGCTGGTCTTGGGGAATGATCTGGAATCCAGGGGTCAGTCCATACGCGGATAGTATCCCCATTTCCCGCTTGTTTGATTAGGCCCTTCATGAGAAGAGCTCGTGCAGAAATAATACTTTGCCATCCATATGAGGGTGAATACACCCTCCTTGGTTCTAATGGGGTGGAGCCTTTAAAGTAACTTCCTTGAAAAATTCGTGCAACCAGGGAGTTTGGATATACTAGAATCCACCATAATTGTTTAGCAAGCAAGGCCGAGTTAAAATCCGCAATTGCTCGGAAACCCATGCCTCCTTCCGACTTCGATTTACATAATGTATCCCATGTGGCCCAGTGAATGCCCTTCGATGATCCTGAATTATGCCACCAAAAGTTAGCAATAGCTGCCGAGATCTTGGACATGACCACCTTAGGGAGCCTATAGCAAGACATGACATAGGATGGTATTGCCGTGAGTACCAATTTTATAAGTATCTCTTTCCCACCCTTAGATAAAATCTTAGCAGACCATGATTAACCCTTGAATCTATCTTTTCTTTTACGAAGGCAAACACTTTTGATTTAACACCTTCTATCCCTTCTGGGAGCCCCAAATAAGTTCCCATCCCTCCCAGAGTATGAATGCCGAGCCGTGTTTGTATCTCAAGTCGTCGCATTGTCTCTACATTCTTTCCAAATTGTATAGATGATTTAGAAAAATTAATTTGTTACCCTGATATAGCCTCCTATTCCTTCAGAACATTTAAAATAGTAGTCACTTCTTCCATATTAGCCTTACAAAAAAAGAGGCTATCATCAGCAAAAAGAAGATGGGAAACCTCCGGGCTATTTCTTGCTACCGATATTCCTGTCAATTTCTTCTGTGATTCCACACATTTTAACTTGGTAATCATCGCTTCAGTACATAGAATAAATAAATACGGGGAAAGAGGATCCCTTTGACGGAAACCTCGATGAGGGGTAAAAGTCTTAGATGGACTCCCATTTATAAGAATTGAATAGCGTACAGAGGACACACAATGTAATATTCCTTTGACCCATCTCTCGTGGAAACCCAATCGTAGAAGAAGTCTTGATAGTAAATCACATTCTATACGATCATAAGCCTTGCTCATATCAGTTTTGACGGCCATGAAAGCGCTTTTAACTTTTTTATTTGTTCGTAGAGCATGGAACATTTCCTGTGCGATCAGAATATTATCTGAAATTAGCCTGCGTAAAACAAATGCAGATTGGGTATCTGAGACTAAAAGGGGTAAAATTCTTTTTAATCTTAGGTATACCACCTTGGAGATAACTTTATACACCACATTACATACGCTAATAGGATGGAATTCGGTCATTCTAGTCGGTCTTGACACCTTTTGGTATCAAGCAGATATTTATCTGATTTAATTCTTTGATCAAAATACCCTGTATCAATAAAGTCATTGACAATCTTGACTAAGTCGTCTTTAATAACCTACCAGGAATTTTGGAAGAAGAGGGCAGTCATTCCATCTGGCCCTGGTGCTTTCCCAGAATCCATCATGAATACCACATTGCGCACTTCCTTTTCTGTAGCTTTACTTAACAGAGTGTTATTCCACTCAAATGGGACTTTTGGAATGATACCTTCCAGAGAAGAATCAATATTAGAAGGCCTATTTGACTGGAAGTGCTCCTGAAAATAATTGGGTATAACAAAACCAGGCTAGAAACAGTATGCTCACATATGATTCTTCGACTCAAAATAAAAAATTGCTTTAATTTGAGAACCAATATGATCTTGAATTGGATTGATCCGGTCCAAAAAAAGAAGCATGGTTTCATTTTATTTGAGGTGATCATCAAGAATTTGAAAAACAAAAGGCATAGAGAGCTCTTGGGTTTAAATACACGTTTAGGAACCAATAGACTAAGCTTGATTGGGAAGATAAAAACCATTCGATTTAATGGAGGTACCATGTGGCGTTAACTTTTATTGTTTCCATCGAAGATAATACAAACCGACTTGAAATACTTATAAATAAAATAGATGGGATTTCAAAACCCCGCAAATGCCAGGAAAATACTTTAATCATAATAAAATTCAGAAGAAATTTAATTGGATGATGCCTTGAGGCGTGATGTAGTGCCTTCTCCCTTGTTCTTAGGGCTGGTTCCCACCTTCTTTCCCTTATCTGGCTTCTTCTGTGTAGTTTCAACCATCTGAATAATGTGCTGTTTCTTGGAATTAACTCCTTTGATAACAGATGATGTTTTTGTTTCCTTCTTAGATGTATCCAAAGAGGAGGTATCTTTGTGCGTTCCCTCCACTTGTTTTTGTGGTGGTAAAGGAGGCTTGTTTGCCTTATTACTAAGACCCAATGATTCCATCATCTCAGCCTTTTCTTCTGCTATTATATTCCCAAATTCCTGCAGCTTTTCTAAATCTTCAATGCTTAGTCTTGGAATTGGCTTAGAGCTCTCATGGGCGGAATTTCCGGAGAGCAAATCACACTGCATTGGATCATAATCAATCCCTTGCAAGCCCTCTGTGGACAGCTTCTCTTGGATTGAACCTGTTTTCACGTCAGTTCCAGCCTCAACTTTAGAGGATACAACTCCAAGAGTTGAGTCTACATCATGAGATCGTTTGGTTTTCTTAGAAGAAGATTGAGCTGCTGACACTTCATTCTCCACACCTTCATTTTTGCCAAGACTAAAAGCTTCATTATCCTCATTATCAGCGTCACGCCTAGTTTTCTTAGAGGCCAAACCAGCCCGAGAATCTTCTCTAAGCTCGTTATGTTTGTCATGTTAACCTGAAACATTGGGCAGATATGTTACCTCACGCTTGGCGACCTGAAAGTTAGAGCCATATTGATCAAAGTGCCACTGCCGAGAGCTTCTGTCTGCTCTCACTTCCTGATCTTTCCTCCCATAAGCTCCTTTGAAACTCTGGTGGCGATCTGAAGACCTCTCATACCTTTCCATTCTTCCTGTTTCTACTTCCCGGTTTTCATGAATGGCCAACCTCTTGCAGCGGCTGACATCGTGATTTATATAATTGCAGTAGCTACATTTTCCCTGTAGGCGATTATACTTGATCCTGATCAAAGTCTCTTCTCCATCCTCAAATTCCACCACAGTCTTAAAGACCAGAGCCTTCATGACATTCAATTCTACCAAAATTTTCGAACTAGTCACATCTACCTGCAGAACGTTTCCCAGCTGGTCGCCAATTGCTTGATACACCATCTCTGTAGCAAATTCAGCTGGGACATTGGATACAATCGCCCAAAGGATCAAAGTAGAAGGGTAATCTTCTGGGGCTCTAGGTTTCCACTTGTCTAGAGTCACCATCCAACCATCGAAATGGATTAGACCAAGTTTGAGGACTTGTTTCATTTCCTTCTCATCCTTAAAGGTAAATTGAAAGCGCCCAAAGCCCAGGTCTGTACCTGTGACTCTGTTTTCTATTCCCCAAATCCTTGGAAAGCGATGAATGAGTGCTCCAACATCTTGTTTTGCAGGATTAAGACAGCGTCCAAGCAAAATTTTTGAGCATTTGGCAAGTAGAGCACTGTTATCAAACCTTGGTATCTTGATTCGTGGGATTGTTGCGGAAGAGGTTCCTGACATCTGCTTTTTCTTTATATTCAGTTGAGCCATGAAATCTCTGGTAGAGAAGAGAGAAATCAAATAAGTTTTAGAGAAGAAAAAAGCGTGAACTAGACTCCAAAAAGGACTTGTAGATATAGTTGAAAAAAAGCAGCTAAACTATATTCAAAGTAATTTATAGTTCATATATTTATACACATTAAATAATAATAGTAGCTCCGTACGAACAAAATATATTCAAAGTAATTATAGTTCAAGATTCCTTGGTCTTTTTCTGCGACAAGTCACTTCATTGTTTACGTGTTGCAACAAAAAAGTTTGTAAACTGTTTCTTTTGTTTTTTTAACTCGATATGGACTGAACTATCATACCAAATACAATGTATCATTCGTAAAAAAAAAGGTCTGAATATTGTTGGAATTATCTTTATTTAGTTATCTATTTGTGTTATTAAGAGTCAGTTAAGTCAGTTGCTTTATGTTCAAGTTAGTGGTGTCGTGGTGTTTGTTTAGTAGAGTCGTGTCTGTGTTCTTTTACTTTCACGTTTCTTTGTTGTAAGGCTATTTAAGAGCCATTTGTTTTTGTTAATGTAGTTTGCAGTTTTCATTCACAAAGTTGCCGAGTGTTTTTCTTTCAACAAATATACACTTATGTTTTTCTTCCTTCACTAAAAAATTGATCATGGTAAGTAAAATTGAATTTTTCACATATTACAAAATTCATTAGACTACTGTTTTGAAGATCCAGCGTGAAGAATTTATACACATTTTTGTAAACTCCTTGACCTTGTTCCACTATCATTTGCATTTAAGATTCAGTTGGAAACTTCAAAATAGTATTAATGTCTCTTCAGTGCTTGGCCCAACATGTTATTTATGTGCCTATGAACTTGATGGACTTAGTCCTTTTGCCAAACAATAACAAAATGATATATGAAGGTTGAGGACCATTAGATCATACAAAGTTATGCAGTAACCAAAATTTGACCATTATTAAAATATAACATTTTGGTACCGAAGTTTTGCCGATTTCCCCAAATATATTATATAAGAAGCAACAACCAACATTTCTTTATTAATCAAATATATTATATAAGAGTGATGATCTTCAAATATGGCGACCAAATAAGGTCACACAAATGACCGAGATATCATATACTCACAAGAAAATAGATTTGATCATCACTGCCACCAGAAACTACATGAAACATTGCACAAATAATGTACTTTTACTTTTGCTTTATCTATTACTAAACTAATACCTGCACTATGCTGCCGTATTTTTTTTAACCTTTTTTTCATAAAATGAATATGATGGAAAAATTTAGAAATAATACAAAAAATTAAATAATCGGAATAAAAATGATGCAATTCCAGGTTAGATGTTTTCATCATAACTTTAGAAAATGAAAACTGCAATAGATAGACTCATCAACAAATTTCATAAAATACCATAACACATAACTGAAGATTGTATCCATTAATTAGTTATGTGTGACCCGATTAGTATTATTGTCATCATTCAGTATTATTGTCATCATTAACTGTATATTACATACTTATCAATTCATTTTCTTTCGTCAACTAACCTAATATCATTAAGAAAATTAATAATTAAATTCAAAAGCAATAAAATCATTAAAAAAATTAGTCATGAATGCAGTAGTATATAGTAAAACTTATTTTCGTCATATTAACAACTAAGTACTAATTACTTTACATGTTTTTCTTATTCTTAGTAAAACTTACTTTATTACAAACGGCCACAAAAATAGTATATAGTTTTGTTTTCATTTAAACAAAAACCAATATAGTACCTTTAAATTCATAAGAAACGTAAAAAAAATTAAAATAATGTTGGAAATTTTTTTAAAGCTGCTCTACACCTTGTTTATTCGGTGATCTAAACTTATTTTTCTCCCATTTTTTTACTTTATAATTAACTTGAAAATAGTGAAACAACACTCGAGTTTTGAATACTATATAACGGTCGGTTGCATGTTTTAACTCATCAATTAGCTGATTAGACGTTTAAAATAATCAATCAATATATACGACTTAAAAATGTCTAGGAGTGCTAATTATATTCAGAAACTAAGTTCTAATCAAAGTTAATGTTGTAATAATACAGATAATGTCAACAAAGGCAATAAAGGCAATAAATCCTCATTTTCCCCGGCGTCATTAGACTTTGGAATGCACAACGTCCTCAAAATATGACGAATCAATCAACGTCGTCACCGTTAATTCCAACGTCAAATTGGCTATTACCACCGTTTACTAATCTTTCATTAATGCCACAAGCTTCTGGTCAATCTCCATATCTTCCAACATCATCACTAGCTTCATCACCTCAATGTCTTTACGGTCTCATTCCTTATTATTAAAGTTTTCTGACTTTGTAAGTAAATCAAGAGAAGTTTTATGTGAAATGCTCCAAGATAGCATTACCTTTTATCAAGAAAAAAAAAAAAAAAAAGCTCCAAGATATGACAGTTTTCTTTTTGGGTGGTTTTGTAAAGTCACAAAATTTCGATAAGTTCAAAGCTGTATGAAGTTTTGTCATTTTTATTTACATTTTACAAAACATAAAAAAAAAAAACTAAAATATTAGCCATTAACCTGAAACTTAGCGAGGGCGTTCAATAGCTTTTCTTCAAAGAATCAATTATGTAAAAACTATAACTTTTTCAGTTTTTTTTTTTTTTTGGAAATTGTAATGTATGATACAAGATAACTTTAAAATTGGTAGGAGCTTATGTTATCGGTTTTATCTTTATCTGTTTCTGTATTTTTGGGATAGAGTGTTGATGTCACTACAAGAAAACATGCATTTAGCGACTGAATATTGTGACTGAAAAATTCAGTCGCT
>OVAX01003035.1:0-23343 GCA_900406405.1 Lepidium africanum
CAAGCATATTATCGAACACCTCTCGGTTAGAAATAGCCTACACATCAAGATCTGAGTGATCTAGTCAAATCAAGCATTAAGAACATTCAGTCTAGCACCACCTATGAACATATTCAAGAATAAATGTCACAAACCCGGAAATTTACTCAGATCTACTTCATCTCCTCATCAAACCCCAACGAATTTACTTACTACTCATGGAAAGATGAACAACAACAAACCCAGAAAACATAATCAAAGGCGGAAAAGAAGAAACTAAAGCAAAATCTAACAACCTAAGGTGAGGATCAAGCATAAATCATGAAAGACAGCAAGAACAACAAGAACACAAAGAAGGGGGCAGAGAGAAAATATGGAATTAGCCAAAAACGGCCAAAACTAGGTTAAAAACTTGGATATGTTTTCAGCTAAGACAAGGGTATTTATAGGGCTTAAAACACAGAAGCCCTAATTTTAAGTCAACAAAAGTAAATAGTCGGTGAAATAAAACGAAATCGGTCTAAATTGCTTCAGGGTGCATGGCAATTTAGGGGTCGAGTTCTGGAAAATTAAACTTCAGCAAATGCTAAATCTGGCTGCACTCGTCACACTCTGGCGAGTTGGAATGGCTCAGCTTCAAAAACATGAATTCTGGCTAAGTCTGGAATGTCCAACTCGCCAGTATCAGGTGGGAATAGGTGGCGAGTTGGACCTTGAAAACTTGAAGATTTGGCTAAGTGCTGAGGCTTGAACTCGCCAGTGTTAGCTGAAAGTTGGTGGCGAGTTGAGTCTTGAAAATCAGAAAATTTTGCTAAGTCCTTAAGCTTGGACTCGCCAATGCCTGGCGAGTTGGCTGAGGCAGTTCTGAGTACTTAGCCTGTAAAATCCTCAGTCCTGATGTTTTGGCTCCAGGTCTTCAGTTCTAGGCTTAGCTTGCAGTTTGGCTTAGTGCTTGTTTTGGCTGCATTCGTAGGGTGCTGACTGACTGAGGCTGCGAATTAAAACTCTTCACTCTGGCTTTGGCACTCTGCACTCTGACTGGCTCAAGGTTTTTAGCTTCAGGCTTCTTTTGCAGTCTTCAAACCTGTTTGCTCCAAAATGCTCCAAATTGCTTCAAAGTTCCTGAAACGCTCCAAATGCTATGCAAATGCAAGAATGATTCTAATTGGACTCTAAAATGCATACTATGGAATGTGAATGAATGCAAACATATGCAAACTATGAAGCTAAAATGGGGAAAATGCATGAATATCAAGCAGCCACTCACCAACTAAGGTCCGAGTTCAGCTTGTACACACCAACTCGTAGCCATACCTCACCATACAGATCACGAGTACTGCACATCTTCCAGATCTCGCCTTCAAGACTCGCTGCTACCAATCCAAGTTTTGAAATCTGTGTTGGTATTCTGAGTTGCTATGGATGAAATCACAACTGAGGGACCTACTGATCAAGCACCAGGTGTTGTTCATGAGCTTGCTACTCGTAGGCAAAGACCAATTAAGGCAGGTGATACACCAAGTTCACATTCCCCACATTTTGGGATCACACAACCTGTCATTCCCAACATCGATTTTGCGATTAAGAGTAGCTTCATCACCATGGTTCAGAAACACAATTTCCATGGTTTAACTTATCAAGATTAAGGGAGTGAGTGATGATGCTCTCAAACTCATATTGTTTCCATTCTCTCTTGGAGGGAAAACACACATTTGGGAGAAGAATGTTCCTCCAGGTTTAATTACTTCTTGGGCTGATTGCAAGATGGCTTTCATTGCAAAGTTTTTCTCTAATTCTAGAACATCTAGGATAAAGGATGAGATTTTAGGGTTTGCGCAAAAGATCTCTGAGGCGGGAACGTTACAAACACTACCAATTTCAATGCCCACATCACGGATTCACCAAAAAGTCATTGCTCAGCAATTTTTACCTCGGGTTAAAGCCAAGGATCCGCATGCTCTTAGACACTGCTAGCAATGATAACTTCATGAGTAATGATGTAGATGAAGGATGGGAACTTGTAGAGAACTTAGCACAAGCTGCTGGTCAATATGGAGAGGATTATGATCAGAGTGTGAGAAGTGGTGCTGCTATGGATTCAATGAGTAGACAAGAAATGAAAGCTCTCATTGAGAAGCTAGATCAGTTGTTGTTGGTGCAACAAAGAAGAGTGCACTTGTGAGAGGCTGATCAGGTTATGGAATAGGAGGAAAAAACAGGTTGAACAGGCTTAGGTGTACCCACCCCAAACCTAGCCACAACCAGCTCAAGTCAAGCCAACTGTTTCGCAAGCTCCGGAAGTTATGACTTTGTTGCAGGAGATTCTTACTCGTCAGAATTCTTTAGCCGCTGAATTACACCAGAAATTTGCTGAAGTGAATGACAAAATCAATGCCTCACGTAATGATATGAACTGCAAGATTGAAGACCTGAATACAAGATTGTAATATGTTGAGAGACAACATGTGTCCTCCTCTGTCAAGACTAGTGGACAAGTACCAAGTAAGACCATTCCAACACACAAGGAATACACAGCCCAGTCCATTACCCTAATCTGTAGCAACAAGCTTTCTGCACATATTGGAACCATCACCAGGTATAGACTCAGGGAGTTTTGAGTCCGTGTCTGTTTCAGAAACCTCCTCTTATCATGCGGGATTAAGCACAGAAGCAGTTAGCAAACACTGAAGAAGAAGCAGGGCTAGCTCCCTTCAGGGCAGTGAAACTGTAGTAAACCCTGGTATGTAATAATAGAGATTTAGTAGTTCAAGCTCAATAGATAGTANGTAACATTGAGGACAGTGTGATTCAGGATGGGGAGGAGAAAAAAGCTCCAAACTCGTCTCTTATGGTTGAACTCGCCACCCTGCCTCACCATATATGTCGAGTTCAACCTCTTAGAGCTCAAAACTTATCCCCAATTACAGAACTCGCCCTTCCCACTCGCCACCCATGGCGAGTTCAGCCTTCAAGTGCCCCAAAATCTGCAGTTTCGAAGGATTTGAGCAAAGCTTCAGCTCCACTTCCATCTAAGCCTCAAGCACCTTTTACTGAACGTCTAAGGAAGAGACAAACTATTGCAGAACATAGTTTCTCAATTGAGGGATTGGACGAGTTGTATGTTAAACCCATTAAACCCCAACAGGTTGTAGTGGTTAAGAGTGGCAAGGCTAGTGATTATTGCGGAAAAATTCCAATATTTGAGGAAGTAGTTGATGGGGAAAGCCTTGAATCCCTGTTTACTTGCAATGAGATTGCCAATTCACCTCTTAAGGAGCTAAGTAAGTCTCCACCATTAGATCTTGGACCTGATATAGTTTTGAAACCAATTGGATATGTGGATGAAGCAATGAAGTACAAGGTGAAGAGCAGCAAGCGTCCTAAGCCATTTGCTAAAGTCAAGCAAATTCTCTTCAAAACAAAGCCCAAACCAGATTGGTCAGGACCTTTCAACATCAAAGCAGTTATGTCTTGTGGAGCCATCACTTTAGTTAGCAAAGATAGAGAGGATCTTCCATAAAACGGGCAGAAAGTTAAGCTCTTTACGGTCGCTGAAACAGTTTTAGAGGGGACTCCACCTCCTCTCTATGATCCACCCTAAGTCAGATAGGTGTGAAGAATCGAGCTTGCGACTATAAACAAGTGCACTTGGGAGGTAGTCCCATGGTATCCTTGTATATATTGGTTGTTATTTTGTTTCATTTTTCTTTGTGTCATTTTGTGATTAGGTCGTAAGAGGGAGCACCAATGAGTATTAAGGCTGAGTGGAGCATTTCTGGGCAAGACATAGTATATCTCGCTAGCTCCACTCGCTGTACAGCGGCAGAATGTGATATTCATGACAAGATCAAGACCCACTAGCCTGTAACACTCGCCTGCACAGAGAGTGAAGCTTCCCAGGTACCAGAACTCCTTTCACAATTGCATTTGATAATTTACTGCTGGTCTAGAATTCACCTTCAAGCTTTTATACACACAGAGACTATGTGATTTAAGTTTGGGGGTGGGTTCTAGAGGATATTAACTATGCTTTTGAGATTCTTAGTTTGTTTTCCATGCATTGCATACATAATGTAAAAATACATTAAGATTTTTCATCTGAGCATATTTCATTGTATAGTATTTCATTTATGGCATAGAAAAACCAAACAAATTTGAAGAATTTTGAACAAGCATTTCACAAAAACAGTGTGTTCATGTAGTTGCATTTTATTTAGGATTAAGTCTAGTTTTGTATTGGAAATTAGGACTCTGTTGCCATCAACTTGCTGTTAGACTTGCTAGATTGAATGCCCTCGTTTTCAGTTGTTTGATGCACTCATTCATGCTCTGAAAACAAAAACTGATCCATGCTTAGAATTACCTGACTACATTTCATGTTTTAATTGAAAACATTGAGAATTGATGCTCATCCTTGATAAGTGATAACCTAATCTAATTGATAAGTATCTCATCTTTGCATCACTTTGAGTTTGTGGATTACTTAGAATATTTAGACTATCTTTTCCTTCATATTGCTACCTTGTTAGTCCAAGTAGATCCCCACCATGCTGCATTTTGCCTTATTTCAAACCAAGTATTAATTGTGTGTGATTGTGAGGCCTATTTCTGGTCTAGCTTGGTATAAGGTGTTAGGTGAGAGCCGACAAAACCATGTCTCTATGTAGTTTCTGGTCCATAATTTTTGGATCAGTTTACGATTAGGTGGGTGGTTTTTATTTCTGTTGGATATGTGAATGCTTGTTTCTAAGCAGGGAATGATGAAAAGGAACAAATGAGAAAAGAAAAAGGTCAAGGTGAAAGAGTCAAGGAGAGTAAAGGGCAGAATGTGTAAGTATGTAAGCTCTAGTAAAGGTTTTGGGAAGAATTTGATCAAGGGTTCTAAGCAAGAAAAGGGAAAGTAGACTAAAAAGGTCTAGATTGTATTATGAGTTAAGGAGAAAAGAACGAAGGAGTTGTAAGTATATAAGTCCCAAAACCACTAGAAGAAGTCTAGAAACCCCTCTCCTTAGACTAGAATTGGACAAGTAAGAGTTAATGATTCTTTGGGCATAAAAGAAGAAAGCCTCATGTGTTTATGGGTAGAATAGGATCATACTCTGGGTTAGAAAATCTAGGTTAAGATCATTGATGGGTGTATTGGGTAGATAGAGTCATGGTTTTGTATGCGCCTGTTGGTTCTCACCTTTAGCATTATGTGCACTAAATGTGCACTAAATGATCCCATGTGCATTGATTGACCAGTTACATAAAGAGATTATTCTAATCTCTTAGATCTGACCCTTCGCCAAACAAACTCTCTATTGATGCTTAGACTTGATTCATGGTTTTGATTTTAATTGAATGTTAAAAGGGTGAGCAAAATTCGATTGCATGAGTAGTTGAAACTAGATTTATTCAAGTTTGTGATCATCATGGCTAAAGTTTTTGAGTAAGGCTGATTGTTTTGCATTCTAGAACCGATTTCAAGGACATTGATTGTAGCATTCTAATCAAAGGGTTTGGCTATGAGTTCATAGCATTGCAACCTGTCTTCTTTACTTGTTCGATGCATTTGCTTGAGGGAAAGCAAGGACTAAGTTTGGGGGAGTTGATATGTCTGCATTTTATCACATTTAGAAGCATCATTTAGTGTACATTGCATCCATATTCATAGCATTCTCATCATTCTAGAGTCTTTTTTTCGGTTCATATTGCATACATGTTGCATATGAAGTTGTTTAGGTACTTTTGGAGCTATATGGATCATTTTGGAGCATAGTGGACGTGAGGAGCATCATAAACTTGGACTTGAGGATGAAACACGACATTGGAACATAATTGGGCCAAATTTAGTGCAACTCGCCCTCACCACTCTCCAACAAGCTGAGTCAAGAATTTATGCTAGAAAAACTGCTACTCGCCCACCTCACTTGCCATACTGCTGAGTGGACTTGCGAGTTAACCTATTCTAAGACACCCAGATGCATCACTCACCTGCATGAATCTTTGTAACCAGCGAGTGAACCAAATCCCAGAAGGAAGAAGTTTGACTCGCCTGTCCAACTCACCGTCAGAGCGAGTTGGCCTTCCAGAATAATATTTTGTTGACTTTTTCTCCGCGTTGACCTTCCTAGGGTTGAGATTTTTGGACTATAAATAGCCTTTTTACCCCTAAATACAGGGAACCACATTTTTATTTCCAGAAATTGAGATTCAAAGTGTTGTTTTCTCTCTATTGTTCATTGTTTCATGCTTGAATTTTGAATGATTGATGGAGTTTCAGATTTTGTTTCTTGAATAGACTTTGTTTGTCTTTCTTTGCTCTTTCTAAATATGCACTTTATTTTATTTTATGGGTTTATGCATTTTCTTATAAAGTTTGAGTTGATTCACTAGGGTGTTGAGGAAATGAGGTACATCTATGTGGAACTAGGAAAATCGAGGTTGCTTAAGCTTAGTATTGATAGGATCTCATCAGATTTAGTGATCTTCATGCTAATTTCTTATTAGCTATCTGAAATATGATTTGTTGCATTCATCCACCCACCAAATGTTTGATGAAATGCTTAACTGAACTAAATACTGAGATAATCTTGTCTAGCTCAAGAGATTGATTGTTTGGAGTGATTGTTGGCTATTGTGGATTGTTTCTTCATGCTTCTTTGATTAGATTTCGCTAATAATGGTTAGGTTTGGGTTTAATTAAGCAAGTTATGTGTTCATGAGAATGACATTAATTGTGTAGAATCCACTGCTTGAGATTGATTCCTGATGGTTTGTTAAGCAATTTAGAGTTCCCTAGCTAAGCATAGATCCTTGATCTCACTCCTCAATGCCCTGATCTTTTAATTGCTTATTACTTTGTTGTTGATGTTCTTCTTTGTTTCAATTATTTCTTGCTCTGTTTTTAGTTCATTTCTCTGTTTTGTTTTATGCTCTGTTTTCACGTGCTCTATTTTATGTCATTTGCATCTTGATTGTGACAAAATCAATTGTTATAGATTTGACTTGGATTAGTTAGTTTATCATGTCCTGAGTGTTAGCAACACACTTGTTGGTTCGATACCTTGTATAGTATAAGGATTTGAATACCAGGAGAGGAAAATCATGTTATCAGTACAGCTTCCTGAACAACAACAATATTGTCCACACTCAATCGGCCAAGAATAGAGCTTGTTTGCGCATGACCCACTAGTCTCGGGATCAACCCTTTCAGGCGTTCCACCAAGGTCTTCGTAATGGTCTATAACATTACATTGCACAGGCTGATAGGTCGAAACTGAGAGATCACCTCAGGTTTTAGCACCTTCCCAATAAGCACCAAAAAGATAGCATTCCCCTCAGTCAATATATTCGTGGCGAAAAATTCCAGGACAAACTTAGATACAGAGGCACCAACTTCCACCCAACATTCTTGATAAAAAACCATGTTGGAAGTCATCGGTACCAGGAGTTTTATATTTGTCCATCTTCCTCACCGAGTTCTCAATCTCACATGGTGTAAACCGTCTTGACAAAGCACCCAATTCACTGCATGAAATCAAAGGAAAACATGAAACTGGAAGCTTTGGTACACCAGTGTTAAGTATGTTTAAAGCATACAAGGAGGAGTAATACTCTATAGTATGTTTTCTAACTCCGTATTCTTCGTAATCCAATTGCCTGAGCCAGCTCGAACATCTCAATGTGATTATGTCTTCGCCGAACAATCGTTGTAGCATGAAAAAATTTCAAGTTCCTATCCCTATAAATAATCCACTTTTCACGGGATTTTTGGAACCATAACATTTCTTCTTGCTCCAAGGTAACATCCAATTCTTTTTGAAGACTTTCCTCCTTGCCAGTCAAAGTATCATCGGGCTGATTATCTATACGCTCCTGAACTGCTTAATCTTATCCAACAAGCAATCTTTACGGTGTAGGATATCACCAAAGACCTCTCAATTCCACCGCTTCAAAGTACCCTGGAGCGCACACAATGCGGCTGGAGTATTCAAAGTAAAGGGGCTCCCAAAAGCTCTTTAAAGCCATCATGCTGTAGCCATGGCGCCTAAATGTAAAAAGGCCGACGTTGGGGATTATTCTTCACAAGCGGGCAAAATTGGATAAGCAGCGGAACATGATCAGAAGGTAAGTGAGATACACTCGCATCCTGCCAAGCAAGTCAAAATCACAGACAACAAAGAACCCGATCAAGTCGCTTAGCCAAAAAGTTATGTGTATCATTCCCTTATTTCCATGTAAATTTACTATCTTTGAACCCCAAATCAATCAATGAAGTGGTGTTAATCCAATCCGCAAAGGATAGCGAGTCCACGTACAATCTCCCATGGCCTTCAGTCCTATCATCAAGACGTACAATAGAATTAAAATCCCCTCTAATTAATAGAGGGCCAGTCACTGATGTTACAACTCGGTTCAATTTGCTCCAAATGCCACTTCTCCGACTAACCGCTACAACATGAAAAGTTTTAGTATTTGTAATCACCTTATCATGGATAAATTGATTCGAGGACTCCTTAATGTTCACAACACCAATTCTCATCCGCCCACAGCATCCATAAACCACCACTCTGACCCATAGAGTCTATACGATACGAATTATTAAAGCCCAGCCCCCAAAAAATTGCTCTCGCTCTATCTCCCAAAGCGTGAGTTTCAAAGACAGCCAGTATATCCACGTGAAATTTCTTTAAAACATTGATGTGTCTCATATTTAGCCTAGTTTTCATTGCATTTTAGCATCATTTTCTAATCATTTAGTTGCATTACATGCCATTTTGGGTTCACTTAGGGTCATTTTCATGCATTAGAGTCCTTAGGCTTTGCATTAGCTTATTTTTTCAATTTTCGGTCTTTTTAGGTGATTGGACCTTATACTATGGAGATTGGAGCTCAAATGAGGAAGTTGGATGCATGCAGGTTGGATTTACACTCAAGAAGGAGATGGCCCGGCAAAAATCTTAGAAAAATGGCTAAGGAGTTAAAGGCCGACCGCGGCTATGAAATCAAAGCCACAGCCCGAAGAAGATTGCACAGGCCGGGCGCGATCCACTCGACCAAGAACACTGGCAGCGGGAAGCAAACCTCGACCACGGGATGCAAAGCATCGACCGTGGGAAGCTCGCCTCGTCCGTAGGAAGGTTTCTCGACTCGTACATACCGAGATCGCACCCAACGGACATCCTGCAGACCAGAAAGAAGCACAAGGATGAATCTGGCAACCACTTCATGTACCAGCCTCGACTGCGGAACTACCTAGCCTCGACCCAATTTTGACCAACGTCTTGACCGCGGTCTGTCTCTCTCGACCATCTTCTTAAACGCGGGACGTGATCCATCACCCAGTCTTGACTGAGACTCGAGCTGCGGATGTCTAAATGCACATGATTTTCGACCGAGACCACAACCGGCTGACCACGATCCTTCTTGGTCTCGACCAAGCCTCGACCTACATGGCCCAAGGCACATGAACCACAAGACATTTTACTTTGATTTTTCTGTTAAAACCGGTTTGTCCCGGTTTAATTTGGTTTAATTTAAGTTGCTTAAAACCCTAATCCATGGGGTATAAATACATGGATAGAGCAACAAACACATTATGCCCTTAATTTATCTAAGTTTTCTAAATCTAGCATAGTTTTTCTCTCATTTTCTTAAGAACATCTTTGAATGAGATTTGAGAACAAACATTGGGATCCATTTGGATGATCCATATTTTTGGGTCATTTCTTAATCTAATTAAGAATCTCTTATTTATTTATCTAATATTTTTCATTATGCATTGCTTTTCATACTTGTTTATTTTCGATTTGAGCATTAGTGACTAGTCTTTTAGGATGATTTAGGTTGTGGCTAGATCTAGAGCTTGATAATAATTGATTGATGCTTAGGATTGTTTGATACTCATATCTAGGTAGTCTTAAGGCTAGATTCATCTTGATCACTTGAATTTAGTTGCTAGGAAAATCATAGCTCGAGAGGTGTTACTTTGTTATTTTGCATTTGTCTTGTCGTTTGTTTCTTCTTTGTTGTCTTTCTTGTAGGTTTATGCAACTTCGGAGCTCAAATGGACCTATTCTTGAGAATCCGGATATACTTGCTTTAGAGATATCTACTAGAAGGTTGGCTAACAAAAGACGGTTGAAAGAGAGAGGATCACCTTCATAGGTTGGGAATGGAGAACTTAGGAGTTCCTTCGGTTGAACAAGTTCCTCCTCATGTTGATGTTAATGGAGTGAGAGCACAAAATAGACCTCCTGGTTTTGAGACACCTCCGGCCAATGCTAGGCCTGGGGCTTTTGATGAGCCGAATCTTAGAGAAGTCTGGTATCGAATACCGACTCCGACTATAGCTGCCAATAACTTCGTGAAGTCAAGTCTAATTAAGTTGACACAAAACCAACAATATAATGGTTTGCCTCTTGAAGATCCGTTGGACCACTTGGACCGCTTTGGAAGGCTATGTAGAACCTTCAAGATGAATGGGGTTCAAGAAGATGCTATCAAGATGATACTTTTTCCATTCTCACTTGGTAACAAGGCGGCTCAATGGGAAAGGAATATCCATTCAGAGTTTGTTTCATCATAGGACATGGTGAAGAAAGAATTTATCACCAAGTTCTATCAGAAGCAAAAAACAGCCAAACTTAGGAATGATATTTCAAGCTTCAAGCAAAGGAGCAACGAGAACATGAATGAGGCTTGGGAAAGACTAAAGGAGTATATTAGGTGTTGCCCACATCATGGAATTCCAAAGGAGAATTTGCTTGGGATATTTTACTGAGGGGCTTTAGAGGATTATCGGAGAGCACTTGATACTGCTAGCTATGGTAACTTTGCAACTTTGACCGCGGATCAAGGTGAGCAACTAATTGAGAATTTGACTCAAAGTGAGGCATGCTATGGTGGGGATTATGATAGAACGGTTAGAGATTCGGATTCAAGTGACCAAAAGTATAAGGAACTTAATGACAAGATCGACAAATTGAGAAAGATCTTCTTAGGGACTCAAAAGTCGCTTAACTAGGTTAGTGAAGTTGGTAATGGACAGCAAGTTGTACAAGAGCTGGTTTATGAGGGTAGTGAAGCGGTTCAAGAGGAGTGTAGCTACTTGGGAAATCAAAACAAGTTGTTATTGTTCCATTGATTTTGGTTATAGGGAATAACTACAACAACTGACCCTATAACCAAAATCAATGGAACAATAACAACTTGTCTTATAGGACCAACAATGTGGAGAATCGTCAAGATCAAAGGTATCCACCAAGGCAACCAATGGCCAATTCATACCATCCATTTCAACCAAGATCTTATGGAAACCAACCTCAAGGCCAATGTAACCAATGGCGACCACAAGGTCAATCTCAACCCCCTAATGTTCAAAATCCAAGACCTCCGGGATAACCTAGAGTTGACAACTATCCAAGACAACAAGTTAGTGAAGAGGTTGACATCAAACTCATGTTGAAACAAATTGTTGAGGGTCATCAAAAAAGACAACAAGAGACTAATGAGAGATTGGATAAGTTAGAGAGCAAAGTGGACCTACACTACAATGAGTCATTGGCCAAGTTTGGAGACATTTATTCTCACTTGAAGAATTTGGACAATCAAGTCTCTTAAATAGCTTATACTAGTCAAAGGCCACAAGGAAAGCTTCCGGGAAAAGTCAAGCAAAATCCTAAGGAATATTGTAATGTGATTAGCTCCATGGATGATAAGCAAAGGGATTTAGAGGAATTAGCAATGGCTATCTATGGAGAAGGTGAAGAGTATGATGCTTGAGTATTGCCTTGTAAGGAAGAGGATGAAAGGATTGAGGCAAGTAAGAGAATGAAGAAGGTTGGAGCTTTGATAAAGAGGGTTGTTAAGGAAGAGGTTGCTGCCATGGTTGGAAAGGTTAGGGAATTTGAAGAGGTTAATTTGAAAAATGGTGAAGAGGTTGAGGTTAGCAAGGAAGAGGCTGCATCAAAGATGGTTGTGAAAGTTGAGGAAATCGATAAGGGTGAAGGAATTGTTGTTAAGGTTGAAGAAGGAGCTTCAAAGGAAGTCCAAGTGAGGAATGAAAAGAATTTGGTTGAAAAGCTAAGAGTTTTAAATGATGAAGCTAATGTTGATAAGGTAAGTGGTGCAAGGGGAGTTGGGAAGAAGGCTAAACTGAAAGAATCTCCTCCTTATGTGCCGCCACTTCCATTTCCGGGACGATTTTTGACTAGAGCTCAAAAGAAGTGTTCTTTCAAAGTTCAAATGAAGCATGAGTATGATTAGGGTTCCTACACCGAATGCCGAGAATCTACATTCAATTCCGGCTCAAGTTTGCTTCATAAAGAACATTTTAGCAAACCGAGAGAAGGTTGAAGTGTTGTTGACTAATGGAGGGGAACTTGACCCGAAACCACCAGAACCAAAGATTTTACCTAAGGAAAAAGATTAAGGGACTTTTGTGATACCTTGCACGTTGGGGGAACTTGAGTTTGATGACGCCTTATAATGCGGTATGGTAGTTACGGAGGAAATAGAATGGAAACCTCAAAGATTAAAGAAGGGTTTAAGGAAGTACTTGGAGAAGTGATCTCATCGAGATTGATTGACAAAGGGGTTTATGGAAGCTCCGAGGATGCGATAATGGAGAAGATTCTATTATCCGATCCTAAAATCGCATAAAAAACGGATTAACAAAGTCGAGCTTGAGACTTTAAATGAGCGCACTTGGGAGGCATTCCCAAGCATATCCTTTGTAAATATCATTTTTAAATTTCGTTTTAGAACTTGTTGATGTAGTTTACGTTTATCTTGTAAGTCTTTTGGTGTTTTTGGATTTTCTTGGTTCTTGATTTTGATGTAGGTTTCAAGTAAATGAGCTTAATGATCCAAAAAAATGGAGATTGAAAAGGAGAAGTGAAGATGGAGGAGATGGGTCTCGGCTAAGAACATGCCCGAGGGTAAATTACGGATGTGAGTCTCGACCGGGATGGTCAAGAGCTCTACCCGCAGGACATGACTCTCGACCAAGGCAGGTCGCGGCTACGCCCGAGAGAAGCTTGCGGATGAATTGAAGATATCCCACAACCAATGCCAAATGATGCCTTGACCGAGAACCTCTCCCTCTCTACCAACACCAGTCGCGGCTACACCCGAGGGAAACTCGCGGATGGAGTGAAGACATCCCGCGACCAAGCCAACCCGAGGCCTCGACCGAGAGTTAGTCACAAAAAAAAAATAATAATTTAACCCACATGGTTTCTTCTTCTTCTTCACTTAACTCCATTTCAACATTTTTCTTGAAGAACAACAAACTTTTTCTCTCAAAACCCCAAGAATTTTCGATTTTCAAAGTTGGATTTCTAAGTAATTTTTCAAATCAGTTCTTCTATTTCATTCAAGTTTATTCACTCCTTTTGCTAATCAACAACAAGGTATGTGAAATTTCTTCTCATTTCTCCATTTTAGCTCAAATTTCCAAATCTTGAATTAATGGTTGAATGAGTTGATTTATGGTTGGTTTAGCTTAGAAATGGTTTGGAATGGTTTTGGTTACTTGATTTGAGCTTATATTCTCAAGGATTAGGGCTAATTAAAGGAATTGAGACTTAGGGTTCTTGAGATTTGAATTTGTTCTTGAAATTGGTTCTAATGCCTTCCTTTTGCCATAATTAGCAAAAATTCATTGTACTACATGGTCAAATTCATCCTTAATCTTTCTGAATTTTAGAATCTAATGAATTGAATTTATGTTGACTTTTTGTTGACCAAGAACTTGAGTTTGACTTTTGTTGACTTATTCGTTTCATTTATTTTTCTTGCCAAAGGTCTTGCCTTCCTTGATCTTATGCTTAAATGTGATTGAATAATTACCTAATTAATTGCCAATAACCATAATTCAATGATCTTTGATTGATTTTTGCTTTCAATTTGCAATTTCTCATATCATTTCTACGGATTAAATTGGGATGTGGATTTTTTTTTGTAGAAAATGGCACCAAAGACCATTTATCATGCTAAAAAGGTTTCAAAGGCATTAAAAGAGAAAGGGAAGATGGTTGATGATGAGCCGAAAAAGAGTGCTAAGTGCCCTAGAGAGGGTGAACCCAAACCGAAGAAGAAGATGAGTGAAAAGGAAAAGGCTAGCCTTAAGGAGCTCCACAAAACCTTGTTCGGAAACATAGATTTGCCTCCAAGAGGGAAAGTTCCTTTCTCTAAATGCGAACGAGAATACTTCAACAACCAACTTGTGGTTTTGCACAAGCCTACCCACTACCTTAGGACCAAGACACTTGAAGTAATGGGAATCAAAGATGATGTGTTTGCTATCCTCAAGAACATAGGGTTAAAAAAGTTTGCAACCTTAAAGTATTTGGTAGATCTGGAGCCGGCTAGAGAATTCTTTGGGACGGTTAAGTTGAGTTACAAGAACAATGACAACCCAATTCCGGATGAAGCGACTTTACACTTCAAGATGCATGGCGAGAGGTATAGCGTTTCAATGAAGGAGTTGTTTTAGGTCTACGGTTTCCCACATAGAGGGGCAGCACATTTTCTTCAGTTTAATGAAGCAAATGCATTTTGGGATATGATAGCAACTATGAAGCTAAGCGGGTCACCTAAAAATTGTTGGATTCGGAATCCTGCAATCCGTGTGGTAGCAAAGTTCTTAGCTAATATTATTTGCTCTAGGGATGAAACCGGAACAATAAAGATGACCGAGCTTTGCATATTGTACACTAGATTGTATCCTTTTCTTAAGAGAAGATGGCACGCCATGCATTGATAAACTTCCACAAGATAATGTTAATCTCGGGTGCATCTTTGCCACATTTATGCTTAAGGTTTGGTTTAATGAGAGCAACAAACGAGTATGTAGAATGGCAGGAATGATTGCAACTCTTTGGGAGCATATGGGATTACTTACAACAAGTTTGTTTCAGATGGGGCAACCGACCCAACGGATGGGAGCTATTTTATTATGACTAAGGTGTTGGTGTGGAAAGATGGATTGAGACAATTCTCTTATATGAATAGAAAGAGAGAATTTAAGACTCTTTTCTTGCCATGCCCAGAGAAGACTTCATTGGTTAAGTTGGAGAATATTATGTTCGAGTATGGAGAGAGGGAAGAAGTCGATGAAGCCTCTTCATCTAATGCACCGGAAAATATCTCGGACTTGCTAAGATTGGAAATCCCAACCATTGACATTGCACCAAGGACACCAAAGGATAAGTCACTCATAACCGTCATCAAAAACCAAGTTAAGATCATCAAGAGGCTTGGTTGGACAAAGAGAAAGCTCAAGACTCTTCAAGGGTATGTCTCGGATGGTGAAGAAACGCCTAAACCAAGAGAGGAGCAAGTTGATGAGAGAATTGAGGAACATCAAGAAATGGTTCAAGACCAAGCTGAGATCCCTCTACAAAGAGAAATAGATTGGGATGAAGTCTCCATTGACCCTTATGTCGAGACATATGGAAAACTTAATCGTTGATCAAGGTAACAATCCCTAACTTTGTACATAGTTTTTCCTTTGCATTTTTGTGTTTGTGTTAAAGGTCTTCCTTCTTTTGAGCTTGTTATCTCACCGAGATGGTGAGAAATAAGTCTAGGGGAGGGAGCCTAGTGGCTAATGATGTTTTTAGTTTTGTTGTTTTATATTTCTCGAGTCATTTTTCAGGTTTTCATTAAAAAATTTCGAAAAAAGCACAAAAACAAGCATAGCATATAGTTGCATTTACATATCTTTTTCTTTAGGATTGAGTCTTAGTTCCATTTAGGTTTGCATGGGTACTTGATTGCCACTTATAGATTAATTGATTGATTTACTAAACTTAACACCCTAGATGCTAGTTGTTTGATGGTTTAGGTTATTAATTGAAATTAAGGTTGAACCATGCTTGGAAGGCTTAATTCTTTGTTCACTTTGATTGAAGCTTGTTGTGATTTGAAGCTAAGCCTTGCTAATTGGAACCTACTTTTGACTATTAATTATCACACTTTGCACCTCATATTGAACTTGTGGATTACTTACACATATTTGAGCATCTTTAATCATTTTACCACTCTTTATTACTCAAATATCTAGTTCACATTGTGTATTAGTCTCCAAACCTTAGCCTTTCTTTCATTCTAGCCATTGCATATTTTTGTGTGTGAATTTAGGCCTCTTTTGGAAATGAACTTGGAATAAAGTGTTAGGTTAGAGCTGACTAGATTAGTCTCTCATGTAATTTTGGCTCACGATTTTTGAGCCAAATAGGACTAGGTGGAGATTTCATTTTAGGTAAGAGTGTGTTTGTGTCTATGAGCTTTAATGGTATATATTGGAAAAAGGTGATCAGTTATGAATGTTCAAAGAAGGATTAGGAGAGAAAGGATATGGAAGTTAAAGTAAAAAGGTCTAGTAAAGGGTTTTGGAAGCATAAGAAAGGTTATGTGGTTAAAGGTAATGAAAAAGAAAAATAATAGAATCAAAAAGGATTTAAAAGAAGTTGAGCCATAAGTTTAAGAAGTCCAAACCCACTAGATGTCCAAGATTATAAACCCCTCTCCTTAGAAAGAAATGAAGCAAAGAAAAGAGAAGTTGATCTAAGAAATTTTGGGAAAAGAGTGAGTTATCCTTATGAGAGATGGTAGATTTTAGGATCAATGGGGATTAGCGTTGATCTAGGGATTTTAGTCGATTTTTGCATAGGTTGGGTAGATGAGAGTCTACTCATGTATGCATAGGTTGGCTTAGACCTTTAACATTATCCTAAAGCTCGTTTCGTTTTATGAGTGATCCTTGTACGTTTGAGCATTACACCCTATGGAAGAAGAGATCATTTTAATCTCTTAGCCTTAACCCGAACAAAACAAGTTCATGTTGCTTTGCATTGTGTGATTCACGGTATTCATCTTTATTGAATGTTAAAAGGATTAGCTGATTTGAATGCATAGTGTAGGTTGAAGTTGAATCTAGGTTGAGCTTTGATGAGTATGGCTAGATTTTTGAGTAAACTCGACACTTAATGCATCCTAGAATTATCATCTTGGATAGTGAACTTAGCATTTAATCAACTTGGTCTATGGTTTTCAATTCTCGATCTCAACCTCTTCTTCGGATTATTGCCTTTGTTTGCTTAATGACAAGAAAAGGCAAGTCAAGGGGAGTTGATGTGTCTCATATTTATCCTAGTTTTCATTGCATTTTAGCATCATTTTCTAGTCATTTAGTTGCATTACATGTCATTTTAGGTTCACTTAGGGTCAATTTCATGCATTAGAGTTCTTAGGTGTTGCATTAGCATATTTTCTCATATTTTGGTATTTTTAGGTGATTGGAGCCTTATACTATAGAGATTGGAGCTCAAATAAGGAAGTTGGATGCATGGAGGTTGGATTTACAATAAAGAAAGAGAAGGCCCGGAGAAAAGTTTGGAAAAATGGCTAAGGAGTTGAAGGCCGGCCGCAGCTAGCAAATCAAAGCCGCGGCCCGAAGAAGACTGCATAGGCCAACCGCGATCTACTCAACTGAGAACACCGGCTGCGGGAAGCAAACCTCAAGTGCGGGACACAAAGCATCGACCGTGGGAAGCTCGCCTCATCCGCGGGAAGGTTTATTGACCCGTACGTACCGAAGCCGCACCCGATGGACATTCCGTAGACCAGAAAGAAGCACGAAGACGAATTCAGCAACCAGCTCACATACCAACCTAGAACGCGGAACGACCCAACCTCGACACAATTTTGACCAATGTCTCGACCGTGGTCTATCTCTCTCGACCATCTTCTCGACCGGGGGACATGATCCATCACCCAGTCTCGACTAAGACTCAACCCGTAGACGTCCGAATGCACACGATTCTCAACCGAGACCGTGATCCGCGGACCATGATCCTTCTTGGTCTCAACCAAAGCCTCGACCTGCATGAGTCAAGGCATGTGAACCACAAGACATTTTAGTTTGATTTTTTGGTTAAAACCAGTTTGTCCCAGTTTAATTTGGTTTAATTTAAGTTGCTAAAACCCCCAATCCCAAGGGGTATAATACATGGATGGACCAACAAACACATTATGCCCTTAGTTTCTCTAAGTTTTCTAGATCTAGTATAGTTTTTCTCTCATTTTCTTAAGAACATCTTTGAAGGAGATTTGAGAACAAACATTGGGATCCATTTGGATGATCCATATTTTTGGGTCATTTCTTAATCTAATTAAGAATCTCTTGTTTATTTATCTAATCTTTTTCATTATGCATTGCTTTTCATACTTGTTTATTTTCGATTTGAGCATTAGTGACTAGTCTTTTAGGATGATTTAGGTTGTGGCTAGATCTAGGGCTTGATAATAATTAATTAATGCTTAGGATTGTTAGATACTCATATCTAGGTAGTCTTAAGGCTAGATTCATCTTGATCACTTGAACTTAGATGCTAGGAAAATCTTCACCCGAGAGGTGTTCAATGAAATTCTCGAGAGCCTATTTTAAGGATCTTTCTCCATAGCCTTCGATTGATGATGTTATGGGATTGATTGGTCATAGTGGACTTGTTTGTAAAGCATTTAGGAGTCTTGATCTAACAAATAAGAGTTTAGTTGGCTCATTTCTCTTGAATAATGATTAGTGCAATGAGAGTAGGCTAGTTTTGCTATCATTGTTGTGTTCTATGCCCTAGGTGGTGCATTCATGGATTCCTTGTTGCATCATTCATTCATTTGCCTTGTCACTAGATTGATTGTCATTGCCTAGATCATTCATTTTTATAATATTGTCATTAGCTAGTCTCATTTCATTTGCATTGCTTTCATTTCATCTTGTTTCACTTGCTTGTTGGTATGGCTAAGAGTTGATGCATTTGATTCTTTTTATACTTGCTTGTTTCTTGTTTTAGTTTAAGTGTCTAATCATACACTCATCATTTGCTCTAGATTATCATAGGACTTTGCATTCCTATTGTGCATCCTTAAGCTCCTTGTGGGATTCGAACCTCAAGTATATGCAACTTCATAGTTTGTTATATATTTGTTGTATTTAATTGAATGTTTTCCACCACTACAAAACGCAGCAATCAAACATATCGAATCGAACGTCTAAAGTTGGTTTTATTCGTCCCCAAAAATTCCATAACATGATATTAATCATCATAAACACAAAATAGATTTGTAGAATTATCAGGGCAACACATCTCCCTTGCATAGACTCAACAGCATTCTCACCATGCGGTGTTTTCATAGAATCCACAACATCCCATTGAGGTGCATGAAGTGTACTCACTTGAACTCCACTACCCTCCGCACTCAACATCCCAGCATCCGTCAACTCATCTGGCTTGAACAATGGCAGCTCAAGTTAAGGGCCAAACAAATCCCTTTAGCCCAATTAATAGCTTTATCTCCCAAGTGCATTTTCTTACCCACCGTAACACCACTTGACTCCTGGTTCACAGGTCCAAATACGAGCCCACATGATGGTTTAGTGTACTTGAATACTTTTCTTTTAGGACCCCTAAGATCACCAACCTTTAAAGTACTTGTTTTCTTCTCCTTCACACCTCCTTCGAACTCCCTCCACTTGCATCTCTAATTCCATGGTATGACTACATACTTGCACCATGAGCAGAAGATTTTGTTCCTACAGCCAAAAATACTCATCTCGTTCTCTTTATTAGCTCCCTCAAAAATTTTAACCATACTAAGCTCCAAAGCACGACTATAGCTTAATCCCGTTTTACTAACTTTAGTGGCAAAACCGTCACTATCCACTTCCATCTCCTTCACCTTCAAAACATCTTCACCTTTCTTCACCATCACACTTCCCTTTACCACCACCCGTTCCTTCTCTTTTTCTGAGCCCAACACAAGAGGATTCACCAATAGACTTTGTTTTGAACTCGACACAACATAACGAGCATGAGCCACAACATTGAACTCCTTGGTCACCAAACCGCCAACACTATTCAGTACATTACCTTGACTTCCCTTGGGCACAAACCCGGAGATTGCCGGTGAAACCTTTATATTAATTCAATCATCAGATGTAGAACCTGAGACATTATCACGAGAAGCTTTGCAAGGACACAAGTGAATCATGTGCCCATAAATACCACAAAAGGAGCAAATCGAGTTCAAACCTTATTACTCAATGATGTAACGTTCATCATTAATAAGAATGGTGCCCTTTAAAGGTTTTGAAAGATCAACTTCGATACAAAGCAAGCTCGTTCAAATCTTAGGGTAGGGGGATCAACCTTCACAAGGTTACCAATACCACTCGCTATCTTCAACAATATAGCTTCATGATAGAAATTACCTGGGATATCAAGCACTCAAACCCACAGTGGTGTAGTCAAAATCTCATTACATTGGGGGTCAAAATCTAGGCACCAAGCTTGGGCCATAAGTTATCCACCGAAAACCTTCCAAGGACCATTCGATAACGCCACCAAGTACTCCATCTCCTTCTCAAAATGGATCATAAAAAACAACCTAGGCAACTCAATAAAATTCATCTCTTCCTTAAGTTTCCAGAGTTCCATTAACTTTCGCTTCAATGGAATCAACGTCACATGACGCTTTAATACCTTCACGAGCATACCATTTTCCATAGACGATTCATTGCCACTAAGACCTCAGGATCAATTCTAACTTCCACTTCACCCTCAACTTCATTCGGGAAACCCACTTGAATAATATCATTAACAAAATTCTTGTCTATCATTTCCCCAGGTCTCAGACGACCACTATAACCTCCACCACTCACTTTCTCCAAATACAAAACACTCTTCTTTCCATCAGGCGGGTCCCTCGGTGATATGATTCTGGTTGATAGAATCAAGAGCCGTGGAACTTCTTCAAGCTAATTATAGTGGAGAAGTCGAAAAGGTGTGAAAACTGAAAGTGCTCAGAATCGCCTGGAAATTAAGAGTATGAATTATGGGAACTTGAACGTTGACTTGGTGAAGTTTGAGTGAATTTTCAGTGGAAATGATAGACGAACTGAGAGTAGATTGTGAGTGATGGATCGAGACGAACTATCAAGAGATATGGAAAATCTCTTAATCTTCAAGCTTGAAGTCTCTCATGATATGACACACAAGAGAGAAATACAAGTTGCATGGATATTACACACCATACATATCAAACAACAAGGGGAAGAGTTTTGATAAAATGTTTTATAAAATGAAATGAACAAGGGTTCTACATACTTATAGGAAGCTACACCATGAAATGGGCTTTAATAAACTAGTTAGGCCAAAAACAAAAGAGACTCAAGTCAAAACAAAACATAATAAAACCCTAAATTACTTAGTCGACATTGCTTCCTTTTATTCCTTTCTCAACATGTTGCCTAAGGTGTTGTAAGGAATGAGTGTATGCAACTTACCTCATTAAAAACCTTGTCTAGAAAACCCAAGTTGGGACAAAACTAGACCAGGGGAAAAAGAGTATAAGAGTATACGCCTCCCTTAGGCAACCCTTAGCTAGCTTGAATCACAACCATTGTAGTTGGTATAGCTATAGAGCTAAGGTTGGTTTCAGCCTGATTGAGCATTATGCCAATGACTTGTTCAAGTTGTTTTGCTCTAGCTCGAGTAATCAGTCCACTAGGTAGCTCCAAAACTTCTTCTAGTCCAAGCTCATTCTCTAATCTTTTGCTTTGGTTCAAGTTGCTGGTCCATTATCATATCATCCCCTCATTCTTGAAAAAGATTTGACCTAAAATATGCTTCATCTGCAATAAAAAGAACTAGATCAGCAACATTAAACTATTACTCACATTTTACTTACCTTGCAGATCTAGCTGATATGCATTATTATTGATCTTCTTGGTGATTTTGAATGGGCCATCGATTCTTGGCATCAGCTTGGATTTCCTTTCGTTGGGAAACCTTTCATTTCTTTGGTAGATCCACACCAAGTATCCTTCTTCAAAGACTACTTCCTTTCGACCTTTATTAGCTTGAGCTACATGCTTCTTGGTTTTCTCCTCAATATTCTGTCTTGCTTGTTCTTGAACCTGTTTAACCAATTCTGCCTTTTTTTTATGACATGGAATAAAATGTGCCATTTTAATGAACCTATCAACAACC
Source organism: Lepidium africanum (assembly GCA_900406405.1). Classification (NCBI taxonomy): domain Eukaryota; kingdom Viridiplantae; phylum Streptophyta; class Magnoliopsida; order Brassicales; family Brassicaceae; genus Lepidium; species Lepidium africanum. Next base: position 22,023 of record OVAX01003035.1, read on the forward strand.
ACAAATATTGAATCCTTACATGTTTTGGTCCTAGGCAAACCCACTACAAAGTCCATAGAGATGTCATGCCATGGATGCAAAGGTATGTGTAAAAAAATTATAAAAACTATGAGGTTGAGATTTGGCCTTGGCCATAGTACATGTCGTGTACCTTTGATATTCATGCATTTTGCCCATTTTAGCTTCATAGTTTGCATATGTTTGCATTCATTCACGTTTCATACTATGCATTTTAGAGTCCCAATTAGGATCATTCTTGCATTTGCATAGCATTTGGAGCATTTCAGGAACTTTGGAGCAATTTGGAGCACTTTGGGTCAATTCGGAGCATTTTGGAGCAAACAAGCATGAAGACTGCAAGTTAAGCCTAGAACTGAAGAGCTGGAGTCAAAACATCAAGAACTGAGGATTTTACAAGCTAAATACTCAAAACTGCCTCAGCCAACTCGCCATGCATTGGCGAGTCCAAGCTTAAGGACTTAGCCAATTTTCAGATTTTCAAGGTCCAACTCGCCACCAACATCCACCTGACACTGGCGAGTTCAAGCCTCAGCACTTAGCAAAATCTTCAAGTTTTCAAGGCCCAACTCGCCGTCACTCCCACCTGACACTGGTGAGTTGGACATTCTAGACTTAGCCAGAATTAATGTTTTTGAAGTTGAGCCATTCCAACTCACCAGAGTGTCACGAGTGCAGCCGAGATTGAGCATTTGCTAAAGCTGAATTTTTCAGAACTCGACCCCTCAACTCGGCAGACACCTGAAGCAACTTAGACCGACTTTATTTTATTTGACCGACTTTTTATGTTTTGTTGACTTAAAATTAGGGCTTCCGTGTTTTGGCCCCATAAATGCCCCTTTGTGTCAGAAACACACAACAATTCTTTTTAACCTAGTTTTTGGCTAGTTCCATATTTTCTCTATGCCTCCTTCTTTGTGTTCTTGCTGTTCTTGCTGTTATTCATGATTTCTGCTTGATCCTCACCTTAGGTTGTTAGATCTTGCTTTAGTTTCTTCTTTTTCGCCCTTGATTATGTTTTCTGGGTTTGTTGTTGTTCATCTTTCCATGAGTAGTGAGTAGATTCGTTAGGGCTTAGTGAGGAGATGAAGTAGATCTGGATATTTTTCTGGGTTTGTGATGTTTGTGTTTGAGTATGTTCATAGGTGGTGCTAGACTGAATATCCTTAATGCTTGATTTGATTTGATCACTCAGATATTGAAGTGTAGATTATTTCTAACCGAGAGGTGTTCAATAATATGCTTGGCTTAGGTTCAGTCTAGGATTGATTCATTCTTGCCCAAGAGATTGGATGTTCAGAGA